>VDFB02380129.1:0-22443 GCA_007258455.2 Sequoia sempervirens | reverse complement strand
CAACAAATGTATCATTATTTACATGGATGATTTGACTGTATTTTCCAAGAAATCGTGTGGAGGACCATGTTGTTTTTATCAAAGTTAAGGTTTTGGAAAAGTGTATAAAGTGCTGGTGTTTCCTTGAATCCATAGAAATGTGTATGTAGGGTTTTAGAGGGAAAGTTGCTAGGCCACATAATTTTAGAAAAGGACATTTCAGTTGATCCTAACAGGGTGGATTCTACCTTGAAATTACCCATGTTGGGCAACAAGAAAGAGATGAGGTCTTTCTTCAGAAAGATAAACTTTGTGAGGAAGTTTATTACTGGGTTTTCAAAAATTGTCAAAACCCTCAATGGGAAGATGAAGAAAGATGTGAAGATTGAATGCAGTAATTAGGTGAAGGCTTCCTTTTCAAAAATCAAGCAATCCATCTCAGAAGTTCCTTTGTTAACCAACTCTAACTATTTATAGCCTTTCTATATTTATTCTTTTGCATTTGACCACTCATGTGCTATTATTTTGACATAGCAGAAAGGTGAAGGGAACAAATGACCAATAGCTTTCATGAGTTTCCCATTCAAAAATGTTGAGACTATATATCCACCATTGGAGAAGTAGTCGTTTGCATTGGTGAGGGTTGTTAATAAATTCCACCACTACATCCTATGCAGCCAAATCACAACCATTGTTCTCGACCCATCAGTGAAGTAACTTCTTACGCAAAGTGAGCTGGGGAGAGATGGGGAAAGTGAATGATGATTCTATAGGATTTCAATCTTGAAATTCATCCCATGAAATTAATTTGAGGATAGGGATTGTCCAAAGCAATGGCTGATGTTGATTCCAAGATCACCTATCAATAATATACAGTGTAGTCATTCACTAGAGATTTGTGGTATGCTGATATGATTTTCCTCTTACTGAATAACAAGTGTCCTGATGGGATGAACACAACATAGAGAAGGGAACTAAGACTGAAGAGTGCTCACTATATGATTAAAGGAGGAGCCTTGTACAAAAATAAATTTAAGGGTGTGTATTTGCATTGTCTAGATCAACAATAGGTGAAGCAAACCATTGTTGAATTTCATGGTAAACATGGTATCATGCACCATTTAGCAGGTGCAATGGCACATCATATTTTTAGGTCAGGATACTATTCGACTCATGTGCTTTGTGATGCTCATCAACATGCAAGGAAATGCCATATGTGTCAAACATCAACATCCAGAGAGCCTAACCTGACAATTCCCCTACAACTTGTATATGAGGTAAGGTCATTTTCCCAATGGGCATTGGATTTTGTCAGAGTAATTAACTCGAATTCTTCTACAGGTCATAGATTCATCTTGATTACAATGGATTATTGCGCATGGTGGACCAAGGGTCAATCTTATAAAAACTTCACCACCAATGTGGTTATCAAATTCCTTAATGATTTCATATCATCACTAGGTTTGGGGTGCCATTTGCTCTGGTATGTGATAATGGCCCAACCTTTTCTTCTGCGCAATTCATTTAATGGTAATTTGAATACAAGATTGTGTTGAAGTATTCTTCCAATTATTATCTACAAGGAAATGGGATAGCTAAGTCTACCACTAAGAATTTGTTGGAATTAATTAAAAAGTTATTAGAAAGTAATCCTAGGGATTGGAACACACAACTAAATTTCACCTTATGGGTGAATAGGACCAGAATCAAAGTTTCCCTAGGAAACTCACCATACAAATTAGTTTATGGCTAGGACCTTGTCTTTCCTATCAATCTCCAGATACTTTTTTTATAGTTTATGTAAGAGTTCTATTCCAATGATGATATGATAGAGGTTAGGTTAACTAATTTGTTGAATCTAGAAGAGCAAAGGGATGCTAGTTTGCAGCAATTTTCCAAACATGAGGATATAATAAAATGTTGGTTTGACAAGAGAGCCAAAATCAAGGCTTTTAGGATATCAGACATTGTGCTACTATGGGATAAGGCCAGAGAGAGAAAGGGAAATCACCAGAAATTTGATAGATTGTGGTTAGGACCATACCAAATTGTTGAGATCTTGGGTGAGAATGCTTTCCAACTAAGCACCCTAATAGGAGAACCTGCTTCATTTCTAGTTAATGGATAGTTTCTCAAGCACTACTTTGGCCCATGAAGGCCTGATCATTCATCCTTTGTATATATGTAGTTTATTTTCTCTTGTTTTATTTGGTCTTCTTTGTTTTCCTATTTTGTTTGTTTGTTTGTTAGTTTGTTTTATTTTGTTGTCTTCTTTCTATTTTTGGGGGTATTTCATTTTTGTCATTCTTGGATAGTGGGTAGTTTTTTAAAGCATACTAAGGATACTATGGCAGAGAAATTGATTTAGGTATTTTTAGGTTATCTGCTATTTTTTTTCATTTTGAAACTTATGTTTTATGTTTGTCTTAATGATAGTTTGAAAGGTTAAAACAAACAGGTATATTCTAAGTGATCTTGTAAACTACAACTGAATATGTCACTCATTAAGTATAATTATTTATCTCCTTGAGATTCTAACTATCTTTGGATGGTTGTATTCTTGATTCAGGTGAAAAATATGGGTCCTAATGTTGTCATGAGGTCCACTGTAGTTCTCAACCTATTTTTTAGATTATAATGTCTAAGTATTGAGGAAAAAGATAAGAAAATGTACTGCTTCAAGAAAATACATTACCTAAACAAAGGAGAAAAGAAGAAACTATGAAAGAAAACTCAATATTATAAGGGTGATTCAAGTATCTCTTTCAGGGCTATAGACATCTAGCTGGTAGTAGAGCAATGCTTCGAGAGAACTAGAGGTATCTTGGTCGGGGCTATGTACGCCTAACTGGGAGTAGAGCAATGCCCAGGATATCATTGCACGATAACTACAATGAGCCCCTCATGTAGTTTGAATGGGAATATAGTCTTTTTGGGAAAATTTAAAATATTTAAGGGGGAAAATGTACCATGAACACACACACTCAAATTCAAAGTTTTTATAAGCATGCACAATTTGAGATTTCAACTCACTCTTGTTGTAGACAATCATGCTCAAGTTAAAATATTCATAAACCAGAGGTTTTGGGTGACTGAATTCTTTAGTATCTTGAAAATGGGAAAACCATTTTCCTAGTTGAGTTGCCAATTGTTATGCCCTACATAACCACCCCATTCTTTTTGGTCAAAATGGGTCCCCCTTTTGTTGTTTTTTCCTTTGGAATTTTTTTTTGGCTTTGGAAGTTGTCCTTTTCTTTCATTGCATCATTTTTTTTTGTTATTTTAGGTTCGAGTTTCAGACTAACACTAGCACTTAACACCTTGAGTATGTTCAAGTCCTGGTTTCTCCCTAATTCTGATCCCTGTGTTTTGTTGGAGTTGGGTTTCAGATCAAAACTGTCACCTTGCACTTTCCAAAGTGCGAGTTCCCATTTCCAGTCCGATCTCACTCCCTGCATTTTTCCTTGTGTTCATTTTGGTGTTTTGGAATTGGGTTTCATAATGAAATGAAAACCAAGAACCTTTGCAGGTTCTAGTTCTAGTTTTCATCCTGATCCTAATTGTTGACTCTTTGTTTTCCTTGTGTTTCAGAATCAGGTATTGAATTAGAACCAGAACCAAGAACCCTTCATAGGTTATTGTTCTAGGTTCCATCCTAATCTTGATTCTTGCATTTGTCCTACTTCTTGTCTGTTGGGTTCGGATTTTGAAAATTTCTCAAAATTTTGGACTTGTAAGGTTCCAGTGCCAAGTTCCTTCCCGATCCCAATTTTTGCTTGCCTTTTGTGTTTCATGTTGGTCTTCTTCCAAGTGTTTTCTTGACCTCAATTCTTGAACTACCATGCATTAATGGTAATTAGTTCACATGTACGAACAAGTTTATAATCTCATTGCATCTTAGTTTTCACTCATTGTTTCTTTTCATTTTCGACGAGGGAGCTAAAGCAGAGTGTGGGGTTGAGGAATTTCAAGTGTGAGGATTTCTTGCTAGAGATTGTTAGATTTTCCATCATGATTCTCAAGGTAGGTGTTCTTTTTTTTCTCACTTTCCTGTGTTTGCTTGTGTGTTTTTCTCATTGGTTCATCATTTCTTTTGTTTCTTTCTTTTGAATTTTTGTTTCATTTGTTCTTTGTTTTTCTCAAACCTTCAAGTTCATTGATGTAGGAGCTTAGGTGAACTCCTCAAACCCCCCAGAATCACCTGCAAGACAAAACTTCCACAAGAGAGAAATGGCAGAAATATCATGCTATGATTAAGATGCAAGGATGCCAAATTGAATACGAGACATGATTACAAATGTACAAGATGCCTAATATATAGGAAAAAGAGAAAACCAAGATGCATGAGATGTTGCTATGTGTCATGATCTAATAACATGTGACAACATGTGAACCCTATCTAGGAAATTATTAAATGTTGAGATAAGTTCTAGAAGGACAACTCATCTTCTAGAAGGAATCTTATCTCGTACAAATAAGGAAGGGAATATTATCCCATTTATTAAATGATTTATCTAATAATACAACCTAGGACTTAATTAATTAAATGCAAGACCTAAGTTAACTTATGCTAGTGTAATAATTAATTAATTACACTAACACCCCCCCATAAGTTCAACTTAGGGAGGAAAATGCAATGATTATGCATAGATGATTGATGATGGGTCCCGACTATGAGGCCATGTTAGGGTACCCATGTGCCATAAAGATGCAGAAAATCTCCACAACCTAAGAAAAGGGGAAAACTCTCAAGTGGGGAAAAACCCCTCCCAAAAGGAGATGAAAAATGCAAAAATGTGAGATAGGATGGGAAGGGATGGAGGACTCACACCCCATCCCATGCCTTACACAAGCAATAGTTCCTCCATAAGAGGGAAAGAGAGAGACAATATAGCCCCCTTAAGATGTGATCTAAATAGAGGAGTGATACCCTCTCAAGAATGTCCTCCAAACCTGTAGAAGTAGCCAAGTTAGTGATACTTGAAACAAAGCCATCCTATGATGTCAAGTCTAGAAAAATGAATGTGTCCTGATGAATGATGATGGTGGAAGCCTCACTAATGCTTCTAGACAAGGAATCAATTTAATGTGAAGGATACCTCAATTGTGTCCGATGAAGAAGAAGAAGCACCGAAGCGAACCTTTCAACCTCTTGGAAAGATCAAGGCAGTCAACCTCCTGCACAACAATATCAACATGGGGTACGTAATCTGAGAATGATAGTCTGAATTATGAACATCGGAGAATGGTGGAGTATCTGAATCTCCATAGATCTCCCAAATCTTAGTCCAAAGAATGTGAGGACAATCACAATGATCAATAGCATTCAAAACATCAGAATCAACTTGCATAGCAATAATCTCCAAAATAGTGTACATGTTGCAACTCCAAGCATACTCATGAATTCCTTCACTTGGATGAGGAACTATCCCAAACAGATGAGGCAATAAACGATGGTAGATCCCATCTCCCCATTATTGATAGTTAACCTTGTGCAACATAACCAAACAAGGAGTATATGCAAGCCCTATAATAATTTTTTTCCAAAAAAATACAAAGACACTGACCTTCAACAACAAATAGAAGACTTCCAAAGATGATATGCAACTGAAGTGATGTTACCCGGATCAAAAGATATTTTCCCAAGCTTCAGGATGTCCAGGCTATTGAACAAATGCACCAAACTGAAAAAATCAATGCAAGAGTACTTGGAGCTGAAACTGATCAAGGGATCTGGACTGATGAAAAAAGCTCTAAAATATCTCCCAAATGCTGCTGGAATTTTCGGATGTCAACAATCTGATGAGAAGATATTGGTCGTTGAGTCCAAAGTGGAGGATTGACTTCAGTTGACTATAGAATTTCCTGTGAGCAAAATTTCGCAGAATAGATGCCACCACTAGAAAGTAGAGGAAATTATTTTTTCAACGGTATCTCGTTATTAATTTTGAAAATTATGGTTTTCCATTGAATTTAGCTAGTAGGGAAATGGGTTTTCTAGCAAAAAAAAAAAAAATCATTTTGATTTGATATTTGCAAAAATCATTCACAATGAATGAATATAAAACCAGTGTAGAGGCAGAAGTGCTTTTTGATCAACAAGCGAAAAAGAAAAAAATTAACTAACTAGGTAGGAGAAAAATGAAAACACGAATTTTTGTTAGGTGATTTTCTCAGATCTGTACAAAATTTCAAAATCTAAAAATACCCTATTCCAGGGAATTGACCACATACAAAACTTGAGAAATCATTTTCCACGGAACTAAGTGGAAGTTAGTTTGAAGCAAAAATAAAGAAAAATAGTTGTTTGCATCCAGCAAGATTTTCATGCCAAAAATAATCTCATATTTGAGAAGAAGTCTGCAACACTGAAGCTCTAATACCATGTAGGAGTTTAGGTGAACTCCTCAAACCCCCAGAATCACCCGCAAGACAAAACTTCCAAAAGAGAGAAATGGCAGAAAAATTATGCTATGATTAAGATGCAAGGATGCCAAATTGAATATGATAAGATTACAAATACAAGATGCTGAATATATAGGCATGAGAGAAAACCTAAAATGCAAGAGATGTTGCCATGTGTCTTGATCTAACAACATGTGACAACATGTGAACCCTATCTAGATGATCATTAAATGTTGAGATAAGTTCTAGAAGGACAACTCATTTTCTAGAAGGAATCTTATCCCACCAAAAGGAAAGGAATATTTCCTTATTTATTAAATGATTTATCTAATAATGCAACCTAGGACTTAACAATTAATTAAATGCAAGACCTAAGTTAACTTATGCTAGGTATAGTAATTAATTAATTAATTACACTAACAATTGACATCCCTTTTTTTCTTTTGGGTTTTTTTTTTTTTTTGTTATTTACTTCCTTGTTTCCACGGAGTTTTCTTGTTCTCGTGAGTACCCTAGTCTAGCTAGGAGTTTTAAAATTACCATTTTGGGTTGACTATGTTTCACATTTTGAAAAACTTTAAATTTTTTACCATTAAAAATTTAAGCCAAAACCCTACACTTGTCCATGTTCGATCTCTAGGATTGAGGGAAATATGGTTATGTTTTAAATGAATGTTTATTAGGGATTTTTGAAATTTTCCCAAACCCGATCCTAAAAGGTTGTTTAAAAGTGTTAAAAAATTAGTTAAGTTTCCCTAATGTTTGGAATTTTTTTGATCCCAATCTCTACATTCATTGTAGGTTCAGATTCAGAATTGAACCTTAGTTTTTGCATCGTTGCATAGTCATAATACTAAGAATGTTCTAACTTTGATTTCTAACCTTTAATCAAAATCAAATTTCAAAACCAAAACTTGTTTAGGTTTGAAGTGATTATCACGGTGCCCACTCTTATCTTGATTCTGATCCTTGCATTTCTTTCAAGATCAGACATCAGAGGTGAACCAAACTCTTGACATAGTATTGAGTTTTGATACTAGGTGCCATTCTGATTCTGAATTCCAACACCTTGTCGGGATCAGAATTCGGAGTGAGACTCATAACCACTCATGTTTCAAAAGGTATAGTTTCAAGTGATAACCTGATTCTGATTCTCGCATTACTTTCAGGATTGGATCTCAAAGCTAATCTAGACCCTCGACCCATTCTCATCTTCCAGTTCAAACTTTTATCTTGATTTTGACTTCTAGCCACTTGTTAGGATCAATACTTAATGTGAGCTTGAACTAGTCTCATTTTGTAGAGCACCAATGTTGAGTTTCAACCCGATCATGACTTTTGACATGCCTTTTTATGAAGTATAAGTGCTCATTTGAAGCTCAATTCCAATGTACGATAATATGGTAGGGATGTTATATTAAGATCATGTTCAATGTATTCCCCTATCCTAAATTTTGACAAGGTTTATTGTTAGCTTAAAATGATCAATTTCTTGGTTCTACCCTAAACTCAAAGCCTGAAAACATAGAGCTAACTTATAAATGGGAATTCTCTTGAATGAATGGGGAATTAATATCTATGTTTATGATAATTTCCTCTTCACGTTTATTCTCTTTATCTCATGAATGTCACTGTTGCAAGTATTGACAAATGTATGGTTTGAAGGAAGAAGTTACTATTGAAGAGGTACCAAAGGAAACAAAGACCAAGAAACTAAAACCAAAGCAGATTCCCATCACTATGAAGTATAAATTTCAAGGGAATCTAGTACCATCAAAATTTGGGTGAGGTCAAGAAAATCATTGATACCTTGGTTGGCCATATTGACTTAAAATAATTTCATGATGATACCTTTTCAGAAGATGTTACCCCAAGGGCCAAAAATATTGTAGATTCTAGATTGGCACATGTGGCTACATTTCCTATAGCTTTACAATGCCCGGAGTTCATACTAGTTGTTGCACAAGCTTATAATCCAACACTGAGAAAGTGCATTGATTCGTGAAGAAATGAAATCATAGACTTAACCCCAAGAATAATTAAGATTGGTTTTTGATCCTCCTCCTCAACCCAACCTCAAAATCATGTCTGAAGTTGATGCATTAGCATGATGGAAAGAAGATGAAGAAGGAAATAAGAGATATATAAACAAGAGGTGGCTCAAAATAGAAAAGAAATCAGTAAAGAAAATACCACCTAAGCCTAAAAGATCAAATTTATCTGAAGATATAGGGGATATCATCACATTACTCACTAGCGCATTTGGGAAGGAGGATTCCCATGCATTTGAGAATTATATTTTCCCATTTATCCAAATGATTCTAGATGGACAACAACATTTGGACTAGGGGCAGTCCATCTCTAACAATATTCATAATCAGATGATCAAAGTAAAGGAAACCAAGACATTTTACATGTCTTCCTATGTAATCTATTGTGTTGCATGAATGGGAAGGTTTATGGGGTTGACTATTGTCAGATTACTTGAAGAAGGTCCACAACAGAGAAAGGTATGGGAGCATAATGATCAGCTAGAGCTTAAGGCATTCGAAAGGAGTTTTAAAAGGGTGAATGATGCATTTTTATATGTAGTCATCAACCAACTCACAAGAGATTTTAGCTTCAGATTATCAAGGGAAGCCATGGAGCTCATTGAAGAGTGGGGAAGTCGGTTTATCCAACACCCCAAATCCAATTATATTAGACTATTTGGATTTGACAATCATCCTTTCAAATGACCAGGGTGTTGTAGTGACAGGTAGATTTTAATGGATTTTTCTCATCAAGTAGTTGAAGTAAATGCAAAGTTTTCAGATAAACACAATGTTGGTTGCCACACATTCCCTGTTCAATTGATATTTTATTCCTAATCTTCGATCGTAGTAGCTAAGTTAGCTACAAAATAATTTTAGTCTTTAAATTTAAAATTTCATGTATCAAGAAAGAATTTTGATCCAAAGGGAAAAATGAATGGTTTGTATGCTTCATTATTTCCCTTTCATGAGCCACTTCTTGAGGATTTCTATACTAGCAGGATGAGTTTGAAGTAAGAAAGAAAAGATTCAAGAGATTAACCATTCCACAAATGAAATACTTTGGGGTCAAAGAAGATATGTCATAGGCTATTTCCGATGATGGAATTGTTCTTGATCCCCAGTATGAAGATGATCAAGTGGATACTAAGGATTTGGATCCCATAAATTGGATGGAGAAAGAAGAGACAAATATAAATAAAATCTCACAAGTATTCTTTTATAGGAGCCTAAATTGCATTGACCTTTGTATCAATTAGCCAAGCGTTAAGGCCTCTAGAAAGAAGAATGATTCAAGTAGTGAGCCCACTTCTTCAGTTGAAACAATGCAGTACAAAAGATTGAAAAAGGGTACAACACAAGTGAAGGAGTCTACCCCAACAATTTAAAAGATCACAAAGGCTTTCTAGAAGGTTGCTACTACATATGGGGCTACTTCTACTAAAGTAGTGGTAGGGTTGGGAGTTCAACCGATCTTTAGAGTCTACCCAACCATGGAACCCACTCAAGAAGGTACTACTACTGTGCCATCATTGGTCACAACAATGGTTGAAGAAGGTTCATCTGATGTTCTTTCACCTACAAAAACCACAGTAAGTAGAGAACGGGCCCCAATGATAGACGTAATGGAATCACCTACCCTTTCAGACTCTGAGGAAACTCCATCCCACGAGGAAGAGAAAGGGGAAGATGAATAGTATTTTGAGGAAGAGACTAGAGTAGAGGACAATGGGTTTAAAGAAGGAAGCCTTTGGAATGAAGCTGAAATGAATGATGTCCTAACAAAGGAAGAGTAGAAAGAGATATTAGAAAGCACCCAAAGGAAAGTTGTTGAGGAGATAGCTCATGAAGAAGAAGAGAAAAAGAAAGAAGAAGAAGCTCAGATGAAGGAGCTTGAATAGAAACAAAGGGATGAAGAAGAGGCTCTACAAAAGGTGTTTGAGATAAAGAAGATGGAAGAGATAAAGGCTCAAAATGAGAAGATTGAACAAGAAAGTTTGTTGAAAGAAAAGGAGGAAGCATTGAAAGAAAAAGGGAGAATGGAGACATAAAAGTATGAGAAAAAACATTGGTAACAAATTCTCGAGATTATCAACAAATGACACCTCCGCCAATTGCTCCAAGTGCTCCTACATGGTTAAAGTTAAATCTAGAAAAAAGGCAGCAAGTTCAAGCTCAACCAATGAACTGTGATGATATGGTAAAAGAAGTGGATAAAGTAAAACCCAGGAAGAAGCCTAGATCCATTCATTCCATGAAGCTTACCGATGATAGAAACATGTTGGCAGATATTGCAACTCCCATAGTTGATAAGGATGATAGGGATTTACAAGCCTCAGATTATCAAATCAGCACTATCAATTTGGGCAAGCAAACGAGGACTCATCAAATGAACCTAATTAATACTATAGCTACTTCAACAAAGTCAAGAATGATTAAGGACAAACAAGCCAAGGATGAGCTCAAAGCTCAGGTAGGGCATACGAAAATATTTGTAAAGGAACTAACCACATCCACTTCTAAACAACCAACATTAATAGACATACCAATATTAATGAGTCGTAAGAAAGTTGATGAGTTGAGTGAGATGAAAAGGAAAGCTTAGATGATAGATAAATGGGTTGGTACTCTCAAGACGGAGATAGAGGATCTCTTCATAGTGGGTCATAAGTGTTATATCGAGGTACAAGAGTTGGTCAAGAGTCTAAAAGAATATGCTTAGAAACTATGGAAAGAGGAAGATAAATATGGAGAATATATGCGAAAGTTGAGGATCCTAAACAAGCTACCCAGGGGAGACATAATTGAGTATGGTATTTTGGAGGATCAATATTTTAGTTATATTGAAAAGTGTATGAACATAATAATCTTCAAATCAGAGATTCTCATGGAACATAGAAGGATCTTGCTCCAAGCTCAACACGATATATCTGATCAAGTGGATGTCCTTAAAGGAATTGTTGCTGAAATTATCAATAAGGAGGTTACATCAGGGTCTGGATTGGCTTCCCTACAAGAAATAAAAGATCAATGGAATAGCCTCTTGGAGGGGTTAATAAAATAAGGAGATAATAATGAAGGGACTCTTCTGGATAGATTAATGGAAATCAAGTTCAATATACGAGATGCTATGAAGGATGTTAGTCGGCTACAAGATATGTATGTTACTACTAAGGAATTTGAAAGGTCAATGTTTAAAGTTGAATGGGTTGATGGACCTAAGGAAGAGACCTTGGAGCCAATTTTCAGCAACATTGAAGAGTATTTCAAATAGGTTATAGTGGCTAAGAAATGAAGGAATATTTTATTTTTTTGAAAAAGAATTTGGTCAATAGAAGTCAAACTCTAGATCAATTTTTGACAAATAGTTAACTCTAGATCAATTTTGACAACATAGGAAGGAGGTTCCACTCTTCACATTAGCTTTTTTTTACAAAGTGAAGACTATAGTTGAACTGATACATCCCCTTTTTTGTGGATTTGGGGGCCCATGTTATGGATCATGATTTTTGAAAGGAGGAGATAGTGTTTTAATTCTTTCTATAAGTTTAGAAATTATCCTCATTGTAAAGTTCAACAAATTGAAGTCATATTTTCTACCTAAGTTAGATACTTTATTTTCATAGCTCTTATGAAAAATGTTAGACATTTTTATAGTTTGATGTAAATAGTTAAATTTTAGAAGTTTCTTAGTTTAACGATAATGTTAATAGACAATGTTTTTTTGTATGCTAATGGATATTGTTGTGCGCAAATGTTTCTTAATTGGTGAAAATAAATAGAAGCTACTTAATTCAAAACCATCTGTTACATTGTCTGTGGGTGTTGTTTTCTTATTATTTGTTGATCTACAAAGTTTTTGTGGCAAGTTGATAATGTTTGTTATTGAATTGATTCTAAAAAAGTTAAATGCAAGTATGTTTATTAAATCAACACTATGAATAGGTGTAATTGCATGATTATTCGTGAGTTATTCCATTTATTTGTTTAGCCTTTACTAAAAATGCTTGTTACAGAAGTTGCATGTCTGAATTTGGGAGAATGCTTAATCATGTTTTTGTTCTAAACACCAATGATCTATCTTTTTCTATTTACTTAAAACCCCCTATTAGAGTATTCTAAAATGGTCAGTTTGTTATCCTGTTTACCAGTAAAGGCCCCTTGAACATTACGATCATATTAACCATTGAGTGATTGAACATTATGGTCATATTAACCATTGGAAGATAGTTGATTTAATATTAGTTATCTTTCTCAGGAGAAGTAGGATAGAAATTTTATGCTTAACATCTGTTGTGTTATTTTGACCATCAACAAGTGCTTATAATATCTTCTTTCATGTTGGATATTAGGTTACTTAACTCTACTCTTGAAACCCCATTAGATGTCTTGCCAATGGTAGATGTTCTATCCCCCCTTGTCTTTTTGGTAAAGGTCCTTGAATAGTTTCTACAAACCTTATAGATGTATTCAATGGGTAATTGAGACACATCCCATGCCCCAATAATATTAAGGGAATCCATGTAATCATCATCGACTACTCTTAAAAACACGAGCTTCAGAGATTCTTCTGAGATTCTATTTTTTGGGTTCTTTTTCAAGTAGAATTGGAACCTTTCTACATAATCCCCCAATGGTTCATCCTCTTTTTGACTCATTCTGAAAATGTCATCTCTTCTCCTATCAAATCCTATATAAGTCTTGGTATTTTTCCAAGTATTTTTTTTTATAGTGTTCCAATCTAGAACAACATCTCTACCTAGTCCCATAAACCATCTCATGGCAGTATCCTTCAAAGTAGTAGGAAATAGCTTGAGCCTATGAGCATCAATTGTGTAATCATAGCTCCTACATAAGGCATCAAACTTGAACAAGAATGTGTCTAGATCCTCAGTTACCAAGCCACAAAAGATTGACAATGTTGGAGGTATATTCTTTACGACAATAGACCTTTGTTGGTTGGTTATTAGAAATTAAAAAATGTTTTGGTGGATCATCCACTATTGCATCAACCATGGTTTGGAAGGTCCCCTCTATGTTTACAATAGATTTTGGTGAAAGGGAAAGCTCTTCATTAGGAATGTCATCACTCTAATCATTGTGGTCACCAACATCTACTCTAGCTTGTGGGTTTGAGGGGAGAAATCTTCCCAAAGTGTCTCTTTTCCATCACATACAATAGGTATGACTTTGTATAGGAACGGATCCTACATAATGTTAGTGAAATGTTTTGTTATTTGAAGGAATAAACCTAATTATCGTAATACTGAAAGAAAATTTAAACTAGGAAAGCTTTGAAATAACAAAAACTAATCTTTGAAAGTAGCACCATCCCCAACAATGTCACCAAAAATGTAGAGTCCCTACTAGTATCTAGTAAACTTGGTGTCAATCACACAATTCAAAGGGAAAACCTAGTTGAACACTTGAACCTTTTGAAGACCTTCATTGAATTATCGACCAAGGCTAGTAAGCTTGTGATGGTAATGACACTATATGTACTTTCAAAGACTCATGACTACCTAAATCATCCTAGCTTAGGTGTTTATACTTGTTGATAAATCATAAAATTACATAACAGTAAAGGAAGTAATGTTGGCACTATTGCTACGGGTACCTATAGTATAAGACTATGACTAAATTACTATCAAGAAATTAATTTTGGAATCTAACTGATACTGTTAACTAAACCTACACTCTGAAGTACAAAAAGCTTAAGCAAACTAAGGCATAAATGTGAAACAAGAATTGTTCATGCATCCATTTACAACTGTAACACAATAAATCTAATTAACACAATATGCATTTATAAAATAATTTCTATAACAAAAGTAATTAAACAAAAAATGAAGTGAGGGATAGTTACCTTGAGTGTACCTTTCTCAAGTGATTGTCTCCACTAATCTAACTCAAATTTAGCTTCTTAGATTAAGGAAATTATAATAACTCAAAATCATTCATTGCACAACTTCATAATATCACATAAGATTCTATTGGAATATCTTATTCATGAAATCATGATTGAATAATAAACATTATTTGTGTATGAAAAACCAACTGAAAATATCTAATAACTATATTTGCTATTGAACAATTAACTAACTCCCAATGCCTTAACCAATGAGCCATAAATATAGGAATGGGGGAGTTTATTAAAACAAGGACTCTAAACTGAAATCATAAACCACCACTCTCTATATATTAGAGCATGATAAAGACTAAGCAATCTATAACTAAAAAATAAAGAAGAGTCCAAGTAGAACTATGACTCTATTGCAACAAGAACTGAAACATGGAATGTTTGAATGAGTCATGTTAGACTCCTAACTGTACCAGGGTTCTTCTCCTTCAACATCTTTATTAAATGTCATAATTATGCACAATAATCTTCATTAAGTGCCTCCATGTTGTAATTGTTGCACTCAACTTATTCTATAACCTCCCCTGCACTATTGTCTAGAAACTCCTTTGACTACGAGCTACACCTCGAAGTTGCTGCCAGCTACAATATACCTCTTCTATCTCCTTGGATACAAATATTTTCTTTATAAAACAAGTACACAATACTAACAACCATAGCTAGCACATATATCCATTATAATTCATAACCATTACATCATAACCATATTTCCATATACTTTAAATCAAGTTTAGGTTTGCATAATAAGCATAAAAGGTAGCATAGTGTAGGAAGATGTATAAGATAAGTGTCTGAGAATGTTTATAATCTTGCATAAAAGCATAAAAAAACTATCTAATGAATAGACCCCTTAATAGGCACAAAAAATATTACTCCAAAATATGAAGTGAAATCCAAAATGTATGTATAATATATTGACTACAATTCAAATGATGATCTGAAATGATTTAAAATTGCTTCCACATATCAAATAGAACCAATACCACTTTTTATATAAACTTTGAAGCTCGGATGTAATCCCTGAATGAGAATTCCCTTAGGAACCAAAGGGATTTCATCCTTTGATCCTAGTGGACACTCGTTTTCGTCCAATGAACACAACTCATGGGCTTTCATTCACATAAGGAAATAGAACACAAGTGTCCCAAATTTACAGTAAAATGATATAATAATCTAATTCCCTTACATGAATTGATTTACTACATTTAAATGCTAACAATATCCTTTGAGGAATAGGTCATCCTTGAGGTTAATTGGTACCAAAGCCCAAAATTTAAATTCCTAGCATGCTTCAAGAGGTCGGTCTTAAGTCCAATGTAGTTTCCTTAGGAGTACGCATGCCATCCTATAGACCCATCCAAATTATTTCCTTTGCCTTTCCATTTTCTTGAAACTTCATTGTTACTAACACATGATCCTGTGATGTCTTATCCTTCAACCCTGTAGGAGTGGGTGTTAGTTGACTAGCACAATCACCTTCTATTAGCGATACCTTTCCGCTGCCCAATCTCCCTTATTGAGTTTTGGATATGATGTGCAAGTTCCATCATAGGTGTTGTGTTTTGAACCGCACACCTAAACATGCTCCTACGAAGGAATACAAAGGGATTCCCATAATTGACTCTATCTTGGCATAGTGAGGAAAAACTGATGATCGTCTAATGATGATGTATTTTTTGGTAGATGATCCTTTTTCCACAATATTTGGATATGTTTTGGGGCCTTTACCATAGATTCTATTACCCAAATCATGGGCTAAGATGAGCTCTTGTGGAGGAATGTGGTAGAATTCTTGGGTTCCACTCTATAACTATCTTTCTGGAAAAAGGGACATGACAAATCTTCCCTTACCAAAATTTCTTGTCCTAAAGCAATGTAAATTTGGATGGTTTAGGATTCTAGGTCCTTCCTAGGTAGCATCTTTAATTGGAAAGTCCTTTCAACGAACAAGATACTCAGTTATATTCTTGCTCCTTAGATTTTTTACCCTATTTTCAATCACAAATTTTGAAATAAGGATGAGTTTCCCTTCATCATCAAGGGGTGGAACTTAGTAGTAGGAGATATATTCAATCCAAAAATCTTCTTTAGATATGATACATAAAACATTGTAGATTTTACTATGTGTTGGAAGTTCCACCTCATAAGCAACTTCTGTATTTTTCTGAATTATCTTGTATGGTCCATAAAACTTAAGCTTGAGCTTCTCTGCTCCTCCTTTCTTGATGAAGTCTATCTATACGGTTGCAACCTAATAAACACCATATCTCCTACATCAAATGATCTTTCTAAGTGATTTCTATCTACATACATCTTTTTATGATTTTGGGCAACTTGCAAATGATCTTTAATAGTCCTTAAGATGTCTTGACTTTGATTAACCAAATCACTTGTTGTCAGAACTCTACTGTCTATGAAGACTAATTATGTAAAGGTTAATGCATCATATTCATAGAGATATTTGAATGGATACATGCCAATGGACATGTGATGAGTTATGTTATAGCAATATTCTCCCAAATACAACCATTTAATCTAGGTCATCTACTAACTAGTGACATAGTTCCTCAAGTATCCTTCTAACCACTTGTTTACAATTTCAATTTTCCCATCAATCTGTGGATGATAACTTGTGCTAGGGGTGAGTTTTCTGCCTAGTAGATAGATCAACTCCTTCCAAAAAATGTTGAGGAAAGACTATCTTTGTCACTGAAAATGTTCTTAGGTAACCCATGCAACCAGAAAATTTCCTTGAAGAACAGTTCTACAACTTGTGAAGCTTTGTAGTTATTGGAGATGGAAAAGAAATGGGCATACTTGGTCAATCTTTCCACTACAACATATATGTAGTCCTTTCCTTGTGCTTTGGGTAATTAGGCGATGAAATCCATGGAGATATATTCCAATTTTTTCTTTGGAATGGGAAGAGGTTGTAGTAATCCAACTGAAAACTCTTGTTACCCTTTAGTTTGTTGGCAAATGATGTATTCCCAAATGTGTGAGAGAACATCCTCCTTCAGGCCCTTCCAAGGAAACCTTTGTTGCAAGTATGAGAAGATTGGTAATTATTGATGTCAAAAGGCTTGTGTTCTCATTAGTGTCAAGGAGTTTATTGCAAGGATGTGCAGTTGGTATTGAGTTCATGTTGTCTCTAATGATGATTTGATTAGTTGCATTATGTTGTCATTAGTAAGCTACTGGTGTCAACCTCTAGTGTTGCTTTGATAATATTTTTTTATGAATGTATGGTTGAGTTGCTATGTTGTAGTTGGCTTGATGGTTATGAGGAAGTACTGAAGATGTTGATGATGTGTTTCCGGTGCTTGGTTTCCAAGTTCTTTTGATAAAATTGAATAAAATAAGAAAACAGTATTTTGTAGTGTGTTCAGTGTTGCAAAGTAATGTTCTGGTTTGGCTTTGTAGTTCTTTTAGGTTGAAGATCTACTTGTGCAGTTCGGATATGTTGATCAGAGGTATTTTATTCAAAATTTGGTATGTTGGATTGTTGTGCAAAGGAAGGTGTGTTCACCAGAGTGTGAAATATATATTACAAAGGTGTCTGGTAGAAATTTTCTTGCTCTACATTTCTCTACATAGTGGTTTCAAGTCTTGTGGATCTTGAAGGGTGTTGATAGTGTTCATATCTTTCTTCAAATGAAGTTTGTGGTTTGATGCTTTGGAAGTTAGTTCCTTGGGTTACAGTGTATGACAAAGTTGTTTGAGTGTACTAGGTGTGTACATTCTTCAAGTGAAAATTTTTGCAATGGAATTTTTTAGTTTCTAGGATGTTTTTTGAATATTCTAGATTTTGTTCAAGTGTTATGTGATTTATGTGAGTCATGTTTGGATTTGAGGATGCATGTACTTAAGTGTTAATGGTGTTAACATAGGTTCGGCTAAACTTGGTTGTTTACACTACTTGTGAAGTTGCTTTGATGTTTGTGGAAGTGTGGCATGATGTGTATGAGTGGATTTAGGTCCTACCTAAGGTGTGTTTTGGTCAACCTTCATTCCTTTCCACTATGGGAATGTTTTGGTGCCGACCTAATTTGAATTTGTACAGTTGAGGTGCATTGTTGATCTTGGATAATATTTTCAAGGTTGAAGATGGTATAAATATGAATTGATTTGTTGAGGTATGTGAAGATAGATGAGTATGATGCGAGTGATGCAAATTTTAGAGTTTTTAGGTGTGAATTTGAGAAGTATAGTGTGATATTTCATGTGTTAGATTACTAAATTTAGTGAGAAGAAGTTGTCTACAATTCTTCAGAAAGATTGTGAAGATGTTGGTGATGATGTGGTGGATTTTTATGTTGCTTTGAGATAGATTTATCATTGTGAAATTCTTCTCTATCTTCTTTTCTATTCTAGTAGTCATCCTTTCGCAGTGAGCCTTTCTTTCTTTGGGCAATGAGCCCTTCAACAGTGATCCCTATTATATTTGATGTTGATATTACTTTATATTGTGATTTAATCCTCATCGTGGCTTTTACAATCTTGGTTTTTCCATGTAAATATGGTTTCTCTTTATGCATGGTGTTAATTTGATCCAGTTTATGTTGTTTTCTTTCATGATAAGTCATTCTAAAAGATTAAGGTTTAATTGGATCTGAATGTTTGTGAGGGTTTTAAAGTTTTAAGGTACAACTAATTCACCCCCTCTTAGTTGTCTTGTGCATTCAACAATTAGTACTAGAGAAAGGTTCCATGGAAGAAAGATTAATTTCTTGAGGTAGATCTAGATGGTGCACAAGAAAGATGTTCCTATATTTTATGGATTAGATTATTCATTCTAGAAGACAAGGATGGAAGTTTTTTTGGTTTCTCTTAGATTTGAAATTTTGAGGTCTATTGAAAGATGATATATTGCTCCTACAAATGGCCTAAGAATTGATGCTAAGATCAAGGCCTGTGAAAATAATGCTAAAGCAAGGTATGCTCTCTTAAGTGGTCTTGCTAATTCTAAATTGGTGAAAGTTATGAATCTAAAAATTGCTAGAGAAATTTCGGTGAAGTTAGAAAGAATTTATGGAGATGGTAAGATAAAGTAAGCTAAGATGCAGAATTTGAAGATCATGTTTGAGACCCTACAAATTTTTGAAGATGAAAACATCATGAGCTACTTGTAAAAGGTGGATGAAGTTGTCAGTGGCATCAGAGGTCTTGGTGGAGAATTGAAAGAAGAAGTGGCATAGAAGGTACTTAGAACTCTTCCTAAAGCTTATAGTCATAAAGTTTATGCTATTGAAAGATTAAAAAATTTGAATCTATATATCAGAGATTAGTTGTATGGTTCTTTAACTACTTTTGAGATGAGAGAATTTGGAACAAGTAATACAAAAGTTGAGAGAACTTTTAAGGCTAGAATATCATAGAAGACTAAGGAACCAAATTAGGAGGATCTTGATGGTGTGGAAACTAACTTTGTAAGGAGAATGAAAAAGGGTATTAGAAAATAAAGTGTTAAGTTTCCTTTCAAATGTTTCAGTTGTGGAAAGATAGGTCATTATGATTTTAGATGTCCAAACAAAGCTTTGAATAACAAAAAGAGGGATAACAAAGGTAAGATGATTAAGAAAAGTTATTATGTTAGAGAAGATGCAATTATATCTAATGATGAATTTGATTATGGAGATGATGATGATGGTGAATGCTTGTTCATGGATTTAAAATATGAATCTATTTCTGCTAACTCTGAGAGATGTGTGAAGGAAAGGGCTCTGGGAGCAAGTGTTAAAATTGAAGGCATTTTTGGTGTTTGTTTTTTGTGCTAGATAGAACTATTGGATCGTTGACAATGGATGCTCTAATCATATGAATAGTGACAAGAGTAAGTTTGTTAAAATTGAAAAATATGAAGGTGGACTTGTTAGATTTGGTGATGATGCATCTACTAAGATATGTGGAAAAGGTTCAATCAATTTTGATGGCTAGAATAATACTGATGATGTTTACTATGTTAACGGTTTAAGGCACAACCTTTTGAGTGTTGTAAAAATGTGTAGCAATGGATACAATCTTATGTTTTGGTATGATGGTTGTGAGATCAAAAAAGGTTATGAAACTATGATTGCTAGTGGAAGAAGGAAAGATGGAAATTTCTATCAGCTCAAGGTGTTGATGGTTATTGTTTCATGACTCAAATCAACAAGAGTTGGCTATGAAATAGAAGAATGTGTCACATAAATTTTGATAGCATAGTAAGGATAAGTTTAGTTCAAGTTGTAATAGATTTTCCAAAGATTACAAAGCCTATCAATGTTGTCTATTAGTAATGTCAAATTGGAAAGCAAGCAAGAAGAAGCTTCAAATTCAAACAAAAATCTTCTACCAGACTATTGGAATTGGTGCATACAAATCTTTGTGATCATACCATAGTAAGAAGTCTTCAAGGTGACATGTATTTCATGATATTGATTGATGATTGTTCTAGAATGATATGGATTAATTTTCTAAAAGAAAAATTAGAAGCTCTAGATAAGTTTAAAGCATTCAAAGTTATGGTTGAGAATGAAATGGATACAAAAATCAAATGTTTAAGGTCTGGCAGAGGTGGATGAATCACCTCCAATGATTTTAACAACTTTTGTAAGAATCATGGAATAAAGAGGCACTTATCTGCCCCTAGGACTCCTCAACAAAATGGAGTGGTTGAAAGAAAGAATAGGGTCATTCAAGAAGTTGCAAGAGCAATGATGAAAGAAGAAAATCTACTGAAATTTTAATAGAGAGAAGAAATTCATACTATTTTTTATATAATTAATAGAGTGCGAGCAAGAGAAAACATCACAAAGACTCCTTATGAGCTATGGTATGGAAGGATTCCTATTTTCAAATACTTCAGAGTGTTTTGAAGTGAATGCTATATCATAAGAGATGAAGAAAACTTAGGAAAGTTCGATGCAAGGTTTGATGAAGGTATCTTCCTTGGATATTCTACTAAAAACAAAGGTTACCAATGCTATAACAAGAGGATGAGAAAGATTGTTGAGAATGCAAGTGTCAAAGTTGATGAAGATATACAAAATAATTCAGTGATAATAGATGGATATGAATCAGATGATTATATTTTTAGAGAAGAAGAAAAAGCTAATGAAAAAGAAGTGCAAATTGAAGAGGAAGGAGCTCTGAAAAAAATTCCTAAAACTCCTAAGCATGTGTAAAAGAATCATTCTGAAGAATGGATCATTGGTCATAAGACCAAAGGTGTACTAACAATAAGGAAAGCTATTGAATAACAGGTAAATCTATGTTTACTTTCTAAATTTGAACCAAAAACAGTGATTGAAGCATGCAAGGATGAGTATTAGATCAAGGCTATGAAGAAGAATTAATGCAGATTGAGAAGAATTAGACTTGAAAACTTGTCCCAAGACCAACAAACAAGAATGTAATTGGAACTAAGTGGGTATTCAAGAACAAATTGAATGAGAATGGAGAAGTGGTAAGAAACAAGGCAAGGCTTGTATGTAAAGGTTACTTACAAGTAGAAGGAATAGACTTTCAGGAGACATTTTCTTTGGTGGCAAGAATGGAATCTATCTGGATGTTTTTGGCTTTTGTAGTACATAAGGATTTCAAATTTTATCAAATGGATGTGAATTCGGCTTGCTTGAATGGAGAATTGGAAGAAATATACATAGAACAACTAAAAGGATTTCAGTTATCAAATAAACTAGATATGGTCTATAGATTGAAGAAGGAATTATATGGATTGAATCAAGCTCCCAGAGCTTGGTATGCAAGGTTAGATAGGTAATTTTTATAGTAAGGATTCAATAAAGCTATTGTAGATAATAATCTCTACTTCAAAGTTGAAAAAGATCAAATCTTGATTATTGTTGTATATGTTGATGACATAATTTTTGGATGAAATGAAGTTATGTGTAAGAAATTTGCAGAAGAGATACAAAAATATTTTGAAATGTCTATGTTTGCGGAGATGAATTTCTTCCTTAGGCTACAAATCAATTAGACAGATAAAGGTATTTTTATTTCACAATCAAAGTATGTCAATGGAATGTTGAAGAAGTTTTGAATGGAAGATTCTAAACTGGTATGTACCCCTATGGTTATTGGTTGCAAGATGAGAAAGAATGATGA
>VDFB02380127.1:0-15305 GCA_007258455.2 Sequoia sempervirens | reverse complement strand
TTAATCTAATTAAAATTAGACAATATAAATGAAAATATTGTAAAAATACCCTAGTTTTAAAACAATTCCAAAAAAACCCTGCTTTTTAACAAAAATCTATAAGATTCTCTATTTTTTAATAAAAATACATAAACAACACTATTTTTAAATCAAAATCCATAAAAAACATTCATTTTAATCAAAATCCATTCTAAACTCAAGTTTTTCATAAAAATTCAATCAAAAGCCCGCATTTTGAAAAAAAAATCATAAAAACTAATTGAAATTATACAAAATCTCATTCAAAATTCAATCAAAGCAAAGAAAAATCTAAAATCTAACCTTTTCAAATCCGATATTAGCGAAATTGGATATTTGTTGTGTGAAGAACCTCCTAACTATGCGCCCGTGGGTTGTTTGTGACCGTGAAATGATTTTGATAGCCTGAAATTTTTTTATATATACTTTTTTCAAATTGGATATCTGATTTGGATCAGATATCCGATATGGAAATCTAGGTTTGGTAATTGCTTTGGAGGCGTGTACTGACACCCAAGCCACCAAAAAGTCAACTCGACATTTTCGCGTTTTTGGGTCGATGAAAGATGTAATTTTTTCCTCATTGCCACTTTTTGGACCATCATGATCCTGCACATACCTAGCATCATTATAAATTCTGCATATGTACAAAGAATCTAAACTGAAATATTGAAATGCATAAAAAATATGAGTAGCTCTTCTCCCTCTTTTGAAGTTCTAGGTACTAAATTCATCTTCTTGGATTTGTTTGCATTCAAAAGAGCTTTTGAAATAAGTATAAATTTAGGATTGACCAAATCCCTTAATTCTCCAAACTGCAAGATGATGTGCTCTTTTTGTGCTTGCAGTTGGAAGAATTTATTATGCATATCTTCTATTATACTCCTTGTCTCTCTAGTTAGATCAGTCGCCATATCATACGCACTTGCAGTGGTATTGATTTGAGACTCAACAGAGTCTATTCCTTCCTTTTTCTCTGTGTGGCTCCAGGCCACTTCATGCCATACTAATGTAGAGCCTTTGCATCATCAACACATCCTTAAACATCCTTTAACAACTTTAAAAACCTGTTAAAATTGATCAAAATGGTTTGCAGCTAAAATATTCACATAATAAATTTACAATGTTGACATCAATGACAAAACTACAACAAATTGTTATATACCTTACATGCTCATGTTTCTAGACAACATCATCAATGGCATTCTTCCAACAATCTCTCCAAGCTTCCAATAGAGGGTATATGATATAGGGTTTATATGGTTGAGGTTTTATTATATAGGCCTTAGGGTCCAAGGTTGAGGGATAGGGTTTAGGGTGAAGAGGGTATATGGTATAGGGTTGAGGCTTGAGATTTTAGCCTATAGGCTTTATAATGTATGAGCTAATTAAACTAAATTATTTTGCTACAATTTATATTTAAAAAGCTCATAAATTTCAACCAACAACATATAGAGAAACTTGGAAAATAATTGGAAGTCCATATTGCAATATGCAACTGGTAAATTCTTGAATTAAAAGAAGGGAAATTATCCTATTACAATCCAATCATGGAAGAGGCTGTAACAAGCCATATGAAACCCCCAAAAAAAAACATTAAAATATGATTTGCAACAACAAATCAAAGCCTGTAATCATTAAAATTAGGGTTGAGGGTATAAGGTTTAGGGTTGAG
This sequence comes from Sequoia sempervirens, assembly GCA_007258455.2. NCBI lineage: Eukaryota > Viridiplantae > Streptophyta > Pinopsida > Cupressales > Cupressaceae > Sequoia > Sequoia sempervirens. The sequence continues at coordinate 13,612 of VDFB02380127.1, read as the reverse complement.
GGTATAGGGTTTAAGGTTGAGGGTTGAGGGTATATGGTTAAGGGTTCAACTTATTGGCTTTAGTTCCTAGGGTTGATGGATAAGGTTTAGGGTTAATAATATAAGGTATAGGGTTTGGAGTAATGGGTATAGATTTTAGAGTTAAGTCTCGCATCTCCCCTCTCTACTCTCCTCCCCATATTTATTGTTCTCTATCTCACTTCTCTCTCTCTTTCTCCCCCTAGATATACATCTCTCCATCTAACCTCTCTCTCTCTCTACTATCTACCTAGATCTCTTTATCTCATTTTTATATCTATCTCCCCTTCCTACCTCTCCCCTCATCCCTCCTTATCTACCTCTCCCTCCATCCCTATGTATATCTCTCTACTCTCTATCTCACATATCTCTCTTTCTTTACCTCTCTTCACTCTATCTAACCTCTCTCTATCTCTCTCCCATGTCTCTCTCTCCTCTCTCCCTTTAATATCTCTAAATTATTCATTATTTAGGTTTTAGGGCCTATGGTTTATGGTTTCAAGGGTTAAATTTAATTATGAAGGTTTTCATTTTAAATTATTAATGTTGGGTTTTAGGGTTAACATATAGGATATAAGGTTTATATCAAACGTTTAGGTCATAGGGTGTAGGGTTTATGGTTGACGATATAGGTATAGGGTTTAGGGTTGAGATTGTATGATTGAGTGATAAGGTTTATGTTTGATGGTATAAGAACCTTGAGGGTAGAAGGTATACTTGGTTTAGGGTCTAGATTGTATAGGCTAAAACAACCTAGGGCTTAGTGTAGGCTTTAGGGTTGAGGGTATTACATTTCTAGGATTGAGTGTACAGGGGATTGAGGTTCATCCTATAGGCTTTAGGGCCTAGGATTGAGGGATATGGTTTAGGTTTGAGGGTATATGATATAGGTTTTAGGGTTGAGTGTATATGGTTGAGGGTTTATTATATAAGCTTGAGGGCCTAAAGTTGAAGGATAGGGTTTAGGGTCAAGAGGGTATATGGTATATGGTTGAAGGTTGAAGGTTCACCCTATAGGCTTTAGGGCCTAAAGTTGAGAGATAGGATTTAGGGTTGAGGGTATAAGGTTTTTGGGTTGAGGGTATATGGTATAGGGTTAGGGTTGAGGGTATATGGTTAAGGGTTTAACTTATTAGCTTTAGTTCCTATGGTTGATGGATAAGGATTAGGGTTAACAATATAAGATATAGGGTTTGGAGTAATGGGTATAGATTTTAGGGTTAAGTCTCACAGATCCCCCTCTCTACTCTCCTCCCCATCTTTATTATTCTCTCTCACTTCTCTCTCTCCCTAGATATACATCTCTCCATCTAACCTCTCTCTCTCTCTCTCTCTTCGATATCTACCTATATCTCTTTATCTCAACTTTCTATCTATTTCCCCATCCTACCTCTCCCCTTATCCCTCTTTATCTACCTCTCCCTCCCTCCCTATGTAGATCTCTCTACTCTCTATCTCACATATCTCTCTTTCTCTGCCTCTCTTCACTCTATCTAACCTCTTTCTATCTCTCTCCCATGCCGAGCTCTCTCCTCTCTCCCTTTAATATCTCTAAATTATTCATTATTTAAGGTGGAGGGCCTATGTTTTATGGGTTTAGGGATTAAATTTAATTATGTAGGTTTTAGTTTTAAATGATTAATGTTGGGTTTTAGGGTTTAACATATAGGGTATAAGGGTTATGTACCAGGTTTTAGGTTATATGGTGTAGAGTTTATAGTTAATGATATCTAGGGTACATAAGGTTTAGGGTTGAGAGTATAAGATTGAGTGATAAGGTTTAGGTTTGAGGATATAGGAACCTTAAGAGATGAAGGCATAAGATTTAGGGTAGGGTATATAGGCTTAAGAGCTAGGTAGGGTTGAGTGTAGGGTTCAGTTTTGAGGGTATATGATATAGTGTATAGGGTTGAGGGTATAGCATTTAGGATTGAGTGTATCGGGTCGAGGGTTCATCCTATAGGCTTTGAGCCCAAGGTCAATGGATATTCAATTTAGGGTCGAGGGTATATGATATAGGGTTTAGGGTTGAGTGTATATGGTTGAGGGTTTATTATATAGGCCTTAGGGCCCAAGATTAAGGGATAGGGTTGAGGGTCAAGAGGGTATATGGTATAGGGTTGAGGGTTTAGCCTATAGGCTTTAGGTCCTAGGGTGTAGGGATAGGGTTTAGGGTTAAGGGTATAGGGTATAAGGTTTAGGGTTGAGGGTATAGGGTATGGGGTTTAGGGTTGAGGGTATAGGGTATATGGTATACGATTGAGTATATGGTTAAGGGTTTAACCTATTTGCTCTAGTGAGGGTTGAGGGATAAGGTTTAGCAAATTGATGGTATAGCCCAGTACAGGGTTTCAACTTATGAGTATAGAGTTTAGGGTTAAGTCTCACATCTCCCCCTCTATACTCTCATCCTCATATCTATGATTCTCTATCTCACCTCTCTCTCCCCCTATATCTACCTAGATCTAGATATAATCTCTCTCTCTCTCTCCACTATCTACCTCTCTCTTTATCACAACTTTCTATCTATCCCCCTTCCTACCTCTCCCCTCATCCCTCCTTATCTACCTCTACCTCCCTCCCTATGTAGATCTCTCTTCTCTCTATCTCACATCTCTCTCTCTACCTCTACCTCTCTTCTCTCTATCAAACCTCTCTTTATCTCTCTGCCATGTCTCTCTATCCTCTCCCCCTTTAATATCTCTAAATAATTCATTATTTAGGGTGTAGGGCCTATGGTTTATGGGTTTAGGGTTGATGGTTTATAATGGAGAATTGAGAGTTTAGGGTTTAGGGATTAAATTTAATTACATGTAGGTTTTAGTTCTAATTATTAATGTTAGGTTTTAGGGTTTAATATATAGGGTATAATGTTTATGTATCAGGGTTTAAGTCATAGTGTGTAGGGTTTACGGTTGACAATATATGGTATAGGGTTAAGGTTTGTGAGTATAATATTGAGTGATAAGGTTTAGGTTTGATGGTATAGGAACCTTTAGGGTTGAAGGTATAAGGTTAAGGGTAGAGTGTATAGGATTTATGGCCTAGGCTTGAGTGTAAGGTTTAGGGTTGAGGATTTTGTGTTTAAGCTTGAGTGTATAGGGTCGAGGGTTCATCTTATAGGCTTTAGGGCCTAGGGTTGAGGGATATGGTTTAGGGTTGAGGGTGTTGAATATCCAAAATACTGAGAGGGGGGGTGAATCAATATTCTCTTGAACCATTCAAACATTAAACATCTAATTACTAAATCATATTCAACTATGTATCCGCATCTCGACACGTGGACCTCAAAACTCGATGCCAACTTGAATTCATACTCTATTACCATCTACCAACTTATCCTCAAAAGTGAAAATCCAACAACTCATCTGCAAAGGAGAACATAATCTCCCACACAAATGCATTGTATAGAGAATCACTGTAATTTTCCAGGCCGAACTCTATTACTCATATCCTCAAACCACTTGTCTAAACATGATGAAATCTTGGAATCAGACACATCTAACATTCACCAAAACTATTCTAAAATAACAGAGTGAAAACTTTATTTTCGGACCAATGCAAACCCAAAAACTGGTGCACTGTTACACTGAATCAACAATATTGACTCTTAGTCAATTATCTTTACCAAACCAAACCATAATGCAAAAAATTCTTCCTCAACAACTCAAAAACCTATTAGAACTAATAAAAATGGTTTTCAACTAAAATATTCACATAAGTTACAATGTTGACATCAATGACAACACTGCAACACATCATTATATACCTTTTATGCTCATGTTTCTAGACAACATCATCAATGACATTCTTCCAAGAATTTCTCCAAAATTCCAACAATCTCCCCCTTTGTCATTGATGACAACATGCAAAAATCTCCAAAACATCTTCCAAAAATATTCTCCCCCTTTGACATCAAGGGAAAAGGGAACCTATACAATTATTACATGACTTCCACTGGAGCTCCCCCTGAGAAATGTAATCATATATAGATTGAAAAGAATGGATTGACTCCCCTTGAGTTATGTACTAGAGTAAAAAACCCAAAATTGTACTAGAAGCATCATTATAAAGTCTTCTTATGTACAAAGAATCTAAACTGGAATACTGAAATGCATAAAAATATAAGAAAAAATTCAACTGAAGGTGGTTGATGCCTACAACTTCTACAAATGTGCTTTCCATGCTTTCCTTTCATTTTCCCATTCTTTCTTGGCTTTCACAAGAAATCTATTATGTGTTTCAAAATCCATAAGTATCTCTTCTTTGGGCTCTTCTGAAGTACCAAGTACTGAATTCATTTTCTTGGATTTGTTCGCACTCAAAAGAGCCTTTGAAATAAGTATAAATTTAGGATTGACCAAATCCCTTAATTCTCCAAACTGCAAGATGATGTGTTCTTTCTATTGTTGCAATTGGAAGAATTTCTTATGCATATCTTCTATTATACTCCTTGTCTCTCTAGTTAGATCATTCTCAATATCATAGGAACTTGTGGTGGTATTGATTTGAGACTCAATAAATTTTATTCCTTCCTTATATTTTGTGTGGCTCTAGGCCACTTCATGCCATACTAATATAGAGCCTTTGCCTCATCAACACATCCTTCAACATCTTTTAACAACTCTAAAAACATGTTAGAATTGATCAAAATGGTCTGCAACTAAAATCTTCACATAAGTTATAATGTTGACATCAATGAAAAAACTACAACACATCATTTATACCTTCCATGCTCATGTTGCTAGACAACATCATCAATAACATTCTTCCAACAATCTAGATCCAAGCTTCCAATAGTGGGTATATGATATATGGTTTAGGGTTGAGTGTATATGGTTGAGGTTTTATTATATAGGCCTTAGGGCCCAAGGTTGAGGGATAGGGTTTAGGGTCAAGAGGGTATATCGTATAGGGTTGAGGCTTGAAGATTTAGCCTATAGGCTTTAGGGCCTAGGGTTGAGGGATAGGGTTTAGGTTTGAGGGTATATGGTACAACGTTTAGGGTTTAGGGTTTAGGGTATAGGATATAGGTTGAGTACATGGTTAAGGGCTTAACCTATTAGCTTTAGTTCCTAGGGTTGAGGGATAAGGTTTAGGGAATTGAAAATATAGGGTATAGGGTTTTGGGTTATGGGTATAGGGTTTAGTGTTATGTCTCACATCTACCCCTCTACTCTCCTCCCCATCTCTATTGTTCTCTATCTCACTTGTCTCTCCTCCTAGATCTCTCTCTCCACTATCTAATTCTCTCTCTATCCCAACTTTCTATCTATCTCCCCTTCCTACCTCTCCCCTCATCCCTCCTTATCTATCTCTCCATCCCTCCCTATACATAGATCTCTCTTATGTCTATCTCACATCTCTCTCTTTCTTTTCCTCTCTTCTCTCTATCTCACCTCTCTCTATCTCTCTCCCATGTCTCTCTCTCCTCTCTCCCTTTAATATCACTAAATTATTCATTATTTTTATTATTTAGGGTGTAGGGGGCCTATAGTTTATGGGTTTAAGGTTGTTGGTTTATGATGGAGATTTGAGAGTTGAGGGTTTAGGGATTAAATTTAACTATATAAATTTTAGTTTTAAATTATTAATGTTGGGTTTTAGGGTTTAATAGATAGGGCATAAGATTTATGTATAAGGGTTTAGGTAATAGGGTGTAGGGTTTATGGTTGAAAATATAAGGTATGGGTTTTAGGATTGGGAGTATAAGATTGAGTGGCAAGGTTTAGGTTTGAGGGTATAGGAACCTTCAGGGTTGAAGGTATAAGGTTTAGGGCAGAGTGTATAGGCTTTATGACCTAGGGTTGAGTGTAGGGTTTAGGGTTAGAGGGTATATGATATAGTGCATAGGGTTGAGGGTATAGTGTTTAGGATTGAGTGTATAGGGTCAAGGGTTCATCCTATAGGCTTTAGGGCCTAGGGTTGAGGGTATATTATATATGGTTTAAGGTTGAGTGTATATGGTTAAGGGCTTATTATATAGGCCTTAGGACCTAAGCTTGAGGGATAGGGTTTAGGGTCAAGAGGGTATATGGTATAGGGTATAGGTTTGAGGGTTTAGCTTATAGGATTTAGGAACTATGGTTGAGGAATATGGTTTATGTTTGAGGGTATAAGGTATAAGGTTTAGGGTTGAGGGTATAGGGTATATGGTTTAGGGTTGAGGGTATAGGGTTGAGTATATGGTTAAGGGTTTAACCTATTGGCTTTAGTTCCTAGGGTTGAGGGATAAGGTTTAGGGAACTAAGGGTATAGGGTATAGGGTTTGGGGTTATGGGTATAGAGTTTAGGGTTAAGTCTCACATATCCCCCTCTCTACTCTCCTCATCTCTAGTGTTTTCTATCTCACTTCTCTCTGCTCATAGATCTACCTCTCTCTATATAACCTCTCTCTCTCATATATGTCTCTCTCTATCCCATCTTTCTATCTCCCCTTCCTACCTCTCCCCTCATCTCTCCTTATCTACCTCTCCCTCCATCCCTATGTAGATATCTTTTCTCCCTCTACCTCACATATCTCTCTTTCTCTACCTCTCTTCTCTATATCTCACCTCTCTCAATCTCTCTCCCATGTCTCTCTCTCCTCTCTCCCTTTAATATCTATAAATTATTCATTATTTAGGGTGTAGGGCCTATGGTTTATGGGTTTAGGGTTTAGGGATTAAATTTAATTATGTAGACTAGACATATATTTTTAGAAAATATATGATTTAGAAACCATCAACAATGTTTAAAGGTCTCAAGTTATAGAGGTTCAAGTCTGGGGATAAACATAATTCTGAAAATGCATGAAAAACTAGTTTTTATATATGAAGCATATGTTTGCATGCAATTTTATATTTTTAGAGCAATTTAATATTTTTTAAATGACAAATTTCAGAAACTTGACTAATTATTCCAAAAATATATAGAAAAATAATGCTTTTTGATCTCTTGAAATAAAAGTTCTATGCATTTTTTTTTCACTTTTTCAAAATTTTCCACTAAAATATGCATGCATAAATGACAAAATAATATTGCAATTAAATTTTTCAATGAAACTAACTCAAATCGAAGCCCTAAATCAAATATGAAATTATGTAATTAAATTCAAATTATTTTTTATTTTTTATTTTTTTTAATGTATGATGATCAAAGAATGCAAGTGCATAGTTTTGAAAGTGAAACAATTTCAAAACAACAAAATCTTCAAATAACCCAGGTCTTGAGTCAAATTTCATAATTTACGCAATGAAAATTAGAAAATTGCAAGTGTAGGATATGTTGGGTTCTCTGAAATATTGAGTAGGAAAAGTGGTCCTAGATCCAATTAGGTTAACTAGGATTATCACATTTTCACTTGACTTAATATTTAAACAAAAATCAACTAGGGTTTTATAATTGACTTGCTTCCATAAGGGAGATCCAACCTCCTAAGGTTTATGTTGTTTTTGAGTTGTGAGGATGATGAATTTGATGTGTGTTTTAAAAGCCTAATTGGCATACAACTGTAGATCTAAAATTTTAATTTAGTGAACAAACAAAAATAAAAAGTTATAGAACTGACTTGGGTCTGAGAAATGGCAACAGTGAGGAATCTGCACTATGAATTTGAATCTGAATTGACTAGTCTAGGGCATGATGTGCCCTAGACTAGACTCTTGATTTTTTAGATCTAAAATTTCCAAGATGTGGATTAAGGTCTATAATCTATTTCTTGAGACTGCCACCTACTGAAACCTCTAGATCTAACCTACACACATGAACATAGGGGAAAAGGTTGTGATGTATAGAATCTTACCTAAGTCAAACTATGTTTTGGTATTTCTACCTCCATGTACAATAATTGATGATGATCAAGAGGGCATACCCTAGGTTGGGCAGAGGCCAAAACACCAATAATTGACTTAAATTGATACATGACAAATGATAATATTATCGTGATGTGAAAACCCTTGAAAAAGAGATACCACACACAAGTTGATCGATGGATGTCTTGATTGCTTGATAGAACTGTAAAAGATTAGATCACACACAATAGATTGCTAAAGCTAACATGTAGAGGATAACTCAATACTTCTCCATAATTGCTTTCTAATTGATCCCTCTCTCTTTAAAATTATATTTCTCATGTTCAAAATGAGAAAAAATATGTTTATATATGTATTTTAAGCAATCCTTTTGGGTAGGGGCCAACTTGGGGTCATTTTCAAATCATAAAAGGATGCCAATCAAAATCTCAAACATTCAAAATTTGCTTTTTGGCCTAGGGTGCCCCACACTTTTGATTGGTACTTTTTGGCTCAAATTTCTAGGGATGACAGAGATTTAAATATATTTTATTAATCTAGTCCCAAAAGGAATAAATTATTATGATAATTAATGTTATAAACAAAATATGGTATCAAAGTAGTGTGAAATTGTTAAGGGTAACAATTTTCGACGCTACACCTAGAAATTCATACCCTAACTCCTACTAGTTAGTTCCTACCTCAAAAACACATATCCATCTTAGAGACATATTTGAAGATGTTAGAGATTTCAACAACCATTTGCTAGTGTTTGTATACATGTCCCCAAAGTCCCTTTTAAATGGGGAAACTTCTAATTGAAGTTTCTTAAATGTTTTTTTGTAGATTGTATCATTTCCTTCCTCTTGTGCTAGCAACTAGTTGATGAATATTTTTTGAAAGAAGAGTTCTAATATATATATACAATTTCAATTATTTTCATTAAAAAAAAATAAGTCTTATGTTAATAAAGAACTTTCTTACAAAAGTCTAAATAAAAAATAATAATAATGATAAAATTATCTATGCATTGAAACTATATCAATTGATTAAAATGAAAAATATTAACCCATAATGATAGTTTGTGATAGTAAACCAAAAACTATATTTTTAGCAATAACAATTAAATTCTAAAATTTAAATATATTTAGATTCTTTTGTATGACAAGAGTTTATATTCTAACAAATCCTCTTGGAGACACATTTGGAGATGTTAAAAGATTTCAACAACCATTTCCTAGTGTATCTATACATGCCCCGAAAGTGTCCCTTTTAAATGGGGAATATTCTAATGGAAGTTTCCTAAATATTAAATTGTATAGATTGTGCTATTTTCTTTCTCTTAACGTCAGTAATCAATTGACTTTTTTGAAATTGAATTTATTTTACTTTTAAAATGTGAAATGATTTGCATGCAAAAAGAAGAAAAAATAAAATAGAAATGTTGTTTTTATATCTAAATTTTCAAGATATTGTGGATACCCGCTTCAACCTATTTTATATATTTAGATTCTTTTTCTTTGTCAAGACTTTATACTCTTAACAAACCCTCACAATTTCAAATAAAACTCTAGTAAAAAGGGACACTAATTAATCCATATTCTGTCCATAAATCCTAATATGATGGATATCGTTACGACCATCAAATCAAATGCAGTTTTAAAATCCTCTGGAGAGTCCGCCTGTTTATCCATTTCCGGATATGAAGGGATCCTTTTCCGCGACACTCTGTCTATGCTCATCCATAATCCTTCTCACAACGGTTAGACAAAACTTATAAACAGCCTCCCAAATTCGCCATCATACACCTTCATCGCATGCTTTTGCGTTGCTTTCATACTGCTCTCCCATGGCCCCTGCGACGCTTACTGTCGTTTTCATGTTACTGCTCTCCGCAGCCAACGCTGCTACAATCACGGATCTGATAAACTCCATCCTACCCTTGGCAGAAAAGCAGTACAAAACAGTTGCAAGCCAACAGACACCCCTTTTCAACCAATCTGAGAATCCGTCTGCGTACCCGTTCGACGGCAAACCCACAGAAGACAAATGGTGGTCGAGTAAGAGAGAGGGATGGACATCGGGCTTCCTTTCTGGTATATTCTGGCACCTCGCCTCTCTCGCCGCCGACAACACATCCGCCGCCGAATGGCAGCAGCGCGCCGAAACAGCTCAGCAAGGCCTGGTGCCAATGCAGGACTATAACCAAACTCACGACATCGGCTTCATCATGTTTTCCTCTTTTGGCAACGCCTTTCTGCGCACAGGGAAGTCCTCCTACTTTCCCCCGCTCCATGCCACGGCCTTTACGCTCTCCAACCGTTACAACCGCAAGGTGGGCTGCACGCGCTCCTGGGAGAACAAGAAAGGCGCGCCGCCGGAACTGTTCGAGGTGATCATTGACAATATGATGAATTTGGAGCTGCTCTTCTGGGTAGCCAATTACACTGCCAGTTCCAGGCTGTACAACATAGCTGTCTCCCATGCCACCCGGACCATCTCTGAACACATCCGCCCCGATGGGAGCACCTGGCAAGTGGTGGCCTATAACTCCACCGACGGGTCTGTGATGGAAAAGTACACTGTTCAAGGTTACGCTAACGACTCCACTTGGTCGCGCGGCCAGGCCTGGGCTGTTTATGGGTTTACCATGACTTACCGTTACACCAAAGATGAGAAGTTTCTTCAGACAGCCCAGAAAACTGCGGACTTCTTCCTGGAACATCTTCCCTCTGACAGGGTTCCTTACTGGGATTTTGATGCTCCTTTTGAGAATGGGTATAAACCCAGGGATACGTCTGCCGGTGCCATAACCGCGTCTGCACTGTTGGAATTGGGGGGGTATTTAGGGGAAAAGTATAAAAATGCAGGGGTCGCGATTATGGAGGAGCTTATCAAATATAGAGCAGACAGGAGAGCCGTCTTTAAGATTCCTGCAATTCTTCTCAATGGAACATCCCATTTTAGTACAGGTCATTCTGACAGGGCTCTTATATTCGGAGATTATTACTTTACGGAGGGGCTTACCAGATTGGCTCTTCTAGGTGATGCGGTGGCCCCTCCCACTTCGCTGTGATTTCTGTCCTGTATTATGTGAAGGAGCAGATCCGATGATATTGACCTGTTTTATAATAATGGATTGTTTTTTCCTTCGAATCTATGTGCTTGATAGGAAAGTGACATTTTCCATAAGCTTGGATGCAACCATAAAGGCATAAATTAACAGAGGTTAACTAAATAAAATATAAATCATAATGTTGAATTGTGTAAATTCTTTTATCTGATTGGTTATTGTTGGGAATGGAATAGATGTAATAATTTAAGACATTGAAAATGGTCAAATCAAATGTCTAGTTGGGGTGAATATATCAGAATGTGCAAATATAAATATGATGTGAAGGATAAATTTATAGGCATATGTGTGATAGTAGATATTGATATGGGAAAAAAGCATAGTTGAGTATAAAAAAATAGATCAAACACTGTTCTAATCATGGGATCAGAAAAGTCACTGGTCTTAGTTCCATAAGAGTCATAGTACTTCCGATTTACAGGATTATACTATTGGGCCACAATTAGTATGAGTTTTAGGCATTGAATTGCCACTAGGAAGGAGGGTGCATGTGCTAATCCCGAATTGACAATCTTTTGAGCTCTAGGAGAAGCATCATGGGCAAATGTCTTTTCCTTGAATGCTTCCATGTTGATATGCCCCAACTTTGTATATGTTGTCTTCATTATCTTAGAGGTGAATCTAGACACACTAGGGACTCCTGAAACTTATATTTCATTGTGATGGGGAGCTTGTCAACTTGAGGTTTCTTTTCTTTCCTATCTTCCCTCTCTAGCTAAATTTTCACTTAGATTTAGACATTTAAAATACTTGCGATGAAGACAAAACCTATTAAGTATCCATTTAGTAACTAAAGTTTAGAGAATAGTCTATAATTTTATTACTCCTTTTACCTTTTGAGAATTTGAATTAAGACAAGATTTATATCCAAGCCATGGGTGACAATAGTCCTGATAGGTTTACTAACTCCACTAGAACCTTATGGTTTTACATACTTTTAAGTAATTAGTGAGAATAGGACCTTATAATGGACTTAAGACTCTCATTTGAATATTTGATCAGGTTTTAAAACCTCGAGAGGACATCTGGCTTTATATAGCTTAGAATGGAACTATGGGTAGACAAGGGTTCTCTAAACCTTTTTAACAAAGGTTTGATCAAGGATAAAAGTTGAGGATGATTAGCGGCTCATAGTTTGCTTATGCCAGGGAATGGAACTGAAATAGGATATTAGACCTTATCTAAAATGTTTGATTAGGTTTTGAAAACAAAAATAGTCATTTACACTTGCAACACTAACTTTAGAAAATGGTCCAATCAGAGATAAAAGTCCTGATCAAACCATTTGACTCGAGGATCAAATTTGAGAATGGTTCTTGGATTTAGACCATTTTGTGGATGTATCCTTTTGGAGGTTGAGAACTTAAAAAGGCATCACAATCAATGTATGCAATGGGCAATGTTGCAAAACCTTAATTGGATCTAGACAATCAAAGGGCCATAAGCAGGAACAAAAACTTGAATATGATTTTGGTCTTTAAACATCAAAATAAAAGTGGAAACACCATTGATTAGGCACTAAAAAGATAAAGAAGAAAAAAGAAAATTGAAATTTCAAGGAGTGAAGTTTTGAATATTTTAGGAGTCTAGAGAAGGACGAGGAGTAGGAAGTAAAGGAAATAGAAAAAAGTGATAAGGTCTTTTTATTTGGATCTAAGAGTTTTCTAATGTTTGATGTATTTACTATCATGTGTGAGAAGTTAGATTTATTAAATTAAAGGAGTGTTTGGGATACATCTATCCTTATCACATGTAGTCTATAATTATTTAAGATCTACAATAATCTTAAGTGTTTTAAAGGTTGAACCTACATATCAATGAAGAAAAGTAATAGACAACGAAACTAATACACCTAAAATGTAACATTGTGTTAGAATGTTGATATGAAGACTCTTCATTAAAGTTGAGTAAATCATGTAGATAAGAAATTCATATGAGAAATGTCAATTTAGTTTATCAAGTATAGTTTTTATTTTTCTTATTTTTAGAAAAAAATTAATGATCATGTTTCATTTATCATTGCTCTATTATTAGTCTAAGGAGGTCATAATCTTGATGGGTGAAGAAGAGTTACAAAGGAGCCATTATGACACCATTGCTTAGAAAAAAAGATAAAAATAGCCAATTGAAGTGAGTAAAACTTTGTGAATATATAAGAGGCAGCTAAAAGAAAAGGGAGGACAAAAAATGCCATAAAATAAGCGAGTGGAAACACCATAGATTAGGTACTAAAAATATTTTTTTAAAAAGAGAGAGTGAATTGAAATGTCATTGAGGAGTGGTCTTTTAAATATTTTATGAGAGTCTAGGGAAGGATGAATAGGAGTATGAAATAAAGGAAATAGAGAAAAGAGATATAACATTTTCTTGCATTTTTTATCTATCCATGCATTTCAACATAACACTTTGATTTTGATTGATGATGGATTTGGACAAAATTTATTTGATAAAAATGATAAAGGAATGACTGAATTTATAGAATTTCTAGGGAAAAATCTATTAGGAGATAAGGACAAGATCAACCATGTAAGTTAACTGAAGTGGTTGTGGAGTCAACTCAATTAAAAAATAGAAATTTGTCATTTTGAAGTGATGAGAGGATAATAATGAATTATCTAATTTAATTGATGGATAAATGTGAGAAATGAGTTTTCATTCGAACACAGAGTTGACTTATGAATGAAGAGAA
>VDFB02380123.1:0-10771 GCA_007258455.2 Sequoia sempervirens | reverse complement strand
TTTACAAGCTTCTAACTAATGTTTTGTTATAGCTATGTAATATGACTCTGTAATTTGTTTATTTTGCTTCTTCCAATAAAAAAACCTTCTACCTAGGTTCTGTTCTTTACTCATTTGATATCATGGATTGGTCACCAACACTCAAGTTCATGTTTTGATCTTTGGTATATTGTTTACCACCTAAAGTACAATAATCATTATAAATAAGACATTTGTACCTCCACATAAAACATGCAAAGAGTTCTTATCAAAGTATCTAAATTTGATACTAGCTTGAAGGCATGTAAAACACATTGGTTTAGCCCTTGAGTCTTTTAAAGCTCTTTGTAACTCTTCATATCTGGTTATCTTATTCATAGTTTCTAGAAGACATCTTGTAATTCTCAAGAATGTCAATAGATTGTTCAAGTTTAGCTCCAAGAGATCCCTTATAATCTCGAGTACATTCTCATCCATCACATTGTATGGTAAGTGCTATATTTTTGGTTGTTATAGTTTTTTCTCTAACATAAAACAGTCCCAAAAAGTTGAAATAAATAATAACTCTAAACTTCACTACCATAAAATGGTTATGGCTTGATGTTTTCTTTATGATTTATTAATAAAATATTTTAGAAAGAAAAAAAAAAATCAACTATTCTAAATTATTAAAATGAAGAGAAGAAAGCCAACTAAATGATAGTTTTAATCAATAAAACTTTCATTCAATTAAAAAACAAAACATCTATTTTTTCATCAATAAAACTGTTTATATTCGATTTTAAAAAACAAAACAAAACAATTGATTTTTCATCAAGAAAACCTTCTTCAATTTAAAAAAAAAAATTAAAAAATCAAAACCAATATTTCCTGACAAAATAGAGAGACATCAAGGGAGGTGAGGATTTTGTCCAACATTTTTGTTGGATGTTAGTTTGTATAGAATAAAAGCACAAGAACCTAATAGCCTACCTCCTCCGGAGCAGGAACTGAAAACCAAAGCCGGCACCATAAAATGCAACTAATGCTTATAAATGCATTGAAAGAGACAACCTTATGTTGAGCATTACATCCAAATGAATGTAATCGGTACGGATATGCTACATCCATGTATAAGATGACATCTACGGTAAACGTACTGACAGCAATTATTTTCCCGTATCACAGCATCAGCATTCGGTTTTCACGCCTGGAAAAAGGAAGTAAGGAGTAAATTAAACAACCACGGTCGCCGCTGTGCAGTAATTTTCCCAACTACTTCTAAACGTCTGGTTTCTGCAAATTTCACCGACAATCAAATGAGGATAAAAACCGCCACCATTAATCAGGTACTTGGCATCTCAAATCATATATTATAATTAAAATTAAATGATTTTAAACTTCTGTCAAGATTTCTCATATATTATTTTTCAATTTTTATCATATTATAAATTTACCCAAAAAATTATTTACTTTGTTTTTGTTTGTAACTAAAAGTAGCAATATTCTATGTTTATTTTACTGCTTTTAATTTTTTTTCTATAGAAAAATTCATTCTTGAATGTAGGAAAAACTGATAAATTTTAAGAATAGATTAAATTTCAGATTTGTAATAAATCTTTCACCCACCATGTTAAAGAGTGGAAGAGACAACCCCTGAAATTACGTAACTAACGAGTGAAGGAATAAGTGATTGTTAGGTAGTTATCATCCATAAAATATGGAAGCCAATGCACAATAGAAAGTAAAATTACAATATAGTAATGTATGTAACCATTGAAAATGGGTTCATTGATTCATTTTGAAAATATTTTAAAGTAGAAAAGAAATTACAATATATTTTATTATATATTTATTTACATATCAAATATACTCATTTAAAAAATTATTAATATAAATTAACATTTTTATAAATTAAAATCATACAATTATTATAAATAAAGTAAAAAAATTATTTTATAATATATTTTATCATATATTTATTTACATATCAAATATATTGAAGTAAAAAATTATTAATATAAATTAGCATTTCTATAAATTAAAAATCATACAATTATTATAAAAAAAAAAATCATTATCATAATTTAACATTTGTATAAATAAAATTATATTTACTTACATATCAAATGAACTAATTTAAAAAAGTATATCAATTTCTAATTAAATTATTAAATGTAAGTATTTTTAATCGTAATTTTAAAATAATAATTATAATCTAATAAAATTCATAATAAAATATTTTCAAATTAAATAGTTAAATATTTATGCATACTTAAAATAATATTACATATTAATAACACAAAAAAATTTCGCAATAATTCATATTCTCAATAAAAATATATTTGTTGCATTATATAGATAGATTATTGAATAAGATAACTAAGTTAAGTTTTATTCTTGTCAAAATGGAAAAATATGTTACATATTTTTAAAACTTTTTATTTGATTAAATATTATTGTATCCTTATTTCACCCCTTTATAATTTCTTTTAATCTTGCTAAAATGGAAAAATAATTTTATATATTGAATCTACATATGAAGGTGGAATCTACATATAAATATCACTTTTATGTTGAAGAAGTGATATAGAATAAATAATAGATTATCCAATAGTCTATTAGAACATAAAATCATAGGTATAATTGTAAAGCATTAGCACGAATCACTAAAAAAATGTAAGAAATTGTTTTATTAATACACACAAAAGCCAAGTCTTATTATTTGTTCATTTAATTTTGTGTCTATTTTGAGGACATGTCTTAATACATGTACAAGATGATATAAATGGTGCAATCTTGTGTAAAGTTGAGCCCAATTACTTAGTTTTATCCAAACATGATCCTATATTTACTACTTTATATTACTCTTATGTCTACACATATCTATAATTTTAGCTTATCTATTTGACTATCATGCTTGTACATGTACATTAATCCCTAAATAACCATTTTTTGTCATGATCTTAATTGTCTTCTTTTATCACAAGTCAAGTTTACAATCACAAGGTCATTCCCATTAGCACGAAATTGATCCACCCTAAATCAAATTCAAAAAATCATATTATGGTTGATTGGTTGCCTTTACTTTTCTTGGGCCACCCAAGCTCAACTAAACACGTGTTTTTGCAATTTGATGTCATGTTCTAGCATTTAAAAGCATTTAATTGCATTCTAATGCACTTCTCATTTGACAAAATCCTAGAAGAGAAATCAATATCATCACTTTTGAATTTTGTGTTTAAAGAATTAAAAAAATGCATCCTAAGGCTTGTTTATTGTCTTCAATCTTATTTATTGTCAAGGGGTTGTTCAAGGCAAAGAGCCCTTACAACTCAATCATATGGTAACCTATCAAAAGTGTATTATTAATACCACAACCCATGGCTTCTAGAGAGATTAAATAATCATATGTGAGATTGCTCATAGGACAAAAACTAGAATATATGATTAAAGCCAAATTTGTCAACAAGACCTAATTCACAATCACAAATCTACACCAAAATAGCAAAGTTAGCCTAGAGTATAATAGAAAAAATAATTTAAATAATCTTATACATTCAAATATCATAATCATTTTCTTTAATTTTGATACATACAATTTAACATCAACAAAATAGTAATGATCATAAAACTAAATTATCTTATCCTATTCTTGAATAATTTGATAATAATCCACATATGTAAACTAATTTAGAATTAAGTACATTTGATTGCCATTTGGAAAAAAATATATTTTCCTTTTCACATTTCATCTAACCCATGTTTTAACTGCTCCGTGTACATTTTATGCCAAATTTTACTTAGAATTTTAGTTATTTCCATTCATTAGATCTCTATAAATTAGTTATTTTAAACCTTAGACACAAATTCAAATTCTCAGTCGAGGACTTGGAGAGTTAAAAGCTTTACTTAGCCATCCTTATTTAAATACTTTTGATTGTTTATGAATTTTAATTTAGTTAAAGTGGAAATAACTTTGTAGGCATGACATGCCTCTAGAAATTTACAGCCATAATTAAGGAAGATAACAACAGAAAAATATAGATAGATTATTGAATAAGATAATTAAGTTAGTTTTAATCTTGTCAAAATGGAAAAATATGTTTATATATCTTTTAATCTTTTTATTTGATTAAAAATTATTGTATCCTTATTTGACTCCTTTTTTATTTTTTTTAATCTTGTTAAAATGGAAAAATAAGTTTATATATTTTTTTAATCTTTTTATTTGATTAAAAAATATTCTATCCTTATTTCGCCCCTTTTAAATTTTTTTTAATCTTGTGAAAATGGGAAAATAAGTTTATATATTTTAAAGCTTTTTAATTAAAAATGTTAAATACTTATTGTATTTTTATTAGTCAAATTTTACTTTTTATTATTGAACAAGCTCGTGTTTGAAAATATTCATAGAGAGCTACAATACGACACATTAGATGGAAGATTAGAAACAAGAATCCAATTACAACTATCTTATAATTTTGAATACAAGTATTTGAAAAAAAAAAAGAATCATTATTAAGTCTTATAGGTTAATAGATCTTATTTCTTTATAGCACAAAATTTCATTCCTTTTAATAAGAAATTTGAATCTTCTTAAAACAATTATTTAACAAATATAGTATGCACAATAAATTTCTAAAAAGTTCTTTAACAAATGAAAGGTATTGACAAATATTCTACACAATATAAGCTCATTTGAGTTTACATATAGACATAAGCATAACACCTTTGAGTACTAATTATATTAATAGAAAAAAAAATTGTAATTTTTAAAATACGTAGTAAATTTTTATTTTTGATCTAAATATAAATTTGATAAACATATTAACAATAATTTAAAATAGTATTTTTTATTAGATAAAAGGGGAAAACTAGGTCCATTCCCTTACAAAGCTTGAAACAACCAATAGTTCATAATCAAAATACCAAGAGTCTAATAACACTACTAGATTGGCAATAGATAATTATAACTAACAACATAAGAAACACAATGATAATAATAATAATAATAATAATAATAATAATAATAACAATAAGCCACCAACTAGCTACCTAGAGATCCAACCAATTCATGAAGGTTTGAAATAGCCTCCCCTTCTTTGGATATCATGTGAAACTTGACATTTAGTGAATCAGACTCATCACTTGTATCAACCCATTTAGATTTCCCCTTCATTGAACTTCACCTCTCTTAATAGGTTGA
This sequence comes from Sequoia sempervirens, assembly GCA_007258455.2. Lineage (NCBI taxonomy): Eukaryota > Viridiplantae > Streptophyta > Pinopsida > Cupressales > Cupressaceae > Sequoia > Sequoia sempervirens. The sequence continues at coordinate 5,604 of VDFB02380123.1, read as the reverse complement.
TTCATTTTGGTAGGGGTTTCATTTTTAGTTTTTGATCTTTGGTATCCTTTTCTTGGGGTTTATCCTCTTTTATAATTAATGTCCTTTTTCTTGACTAGTTGAACATTTCCCCCTTGGTCCTAATTTCCGCAATCTAGGTCTTAATAGTAGTAGGGGTCTTTTTTGGTTTTTTGGCACCAGTAGTATTGCTTGAAGATCTTAGGCTCATGTTATCCATGCTTTTTTCTTCTTGGAAATAACTATAATTAGACTTAGAATTAACACTATCCTTATCCTTACAGTTTTCATTTTTAGATTCCTTTGGTTCATAAGGTTGTCCTCTTCCCCACTAGAAACCACTACATTAATCTCATCTAACTTGGAGTTTTCTTTCATCAAAGTCTAGTTGATCTCTTATTCTTTTTTGGGTTGGACTGACCACTTCCTCCCTTTCACACCAATCTCATCTTTGTTCACGGTCTTAGATAAAAATGTTTTATCCTCAACCGTGGAGGATTGGGGATCACAAACCTTCTTGACTAGAAGAGATGGGTAAAAAATTTAGTGATTTTCTTGGTTTTGGAAGTAGGGATTTTGAACACTTGCAAAGGATAGTTAGCCATATTAGGAAAGTTGTTAAGTTAATAAAAATATAAATAGAAAATGATCACCTAACGTAGGATAATGGTGGTAACTTACCTATCTCCAAGGGCTTGGGAGGTCCTCTCTCTTATAGTTGTTTTATAATTTCACAAGCCTATTATCTCCCACATGGATGGAATTGATGCAATATTTGTCTCTAATACTCTTCAAGTGTTTAAGTTTCTTTCCCTTTGTGGAGAGGCCAATGGTTACACTAAAGAGATGTTCAGCCACCTTGAAATAGATTCCTCTAATATTGACCTTTTATTCATTATGTGATTGAGAAAATTTACAAGGAGGGGGAGTTCAAAGCCTCTCATGGATTCAAAATATGAGTCAACACCAACTCCTATTAACATGTTGTTTAAGCCTCCACTTAGGGACTTCTATAATTTTGTCTCACTTCATGTCATTGAGACACATGTCTTCACTTGTGAGACATCTCTTGCATGCACACTTGTCACTCACTAAAACACTTGTCATGTGAGTTAACAAGTGTTTCATCATTGAAGGGTTAGTCATTCATTATGTTCTACTTTCCTACCTTCACCACCTTGCCTATATATGCAAGGTTACATTGTACATTCAAATCACTTGTTGTATCAATCTCTTGATAATATCATTAGGCTTATTTGTGTGCATGTATTTTGTGGAAGTTTCTGGTCTTTTTCTTTATGATCTTGGAAATCATAACATGGTATGAGAGCCATGCAAGAAAAACCCTTACCAAAATCTTGCATCTATCCTAGTATAGAGTTCCATGCAATTTTATTTGCATGTAATCTTAATCTTTGTTTGGTTGTGATCTCAAATTTTATTGGATTAATGTGATTCACATGCACATGAATGTTTGTAAATAATGTTAAATAATAAATTTATAGATATTTTAAGTGCATCTACACATTTTAAACATAACATACAAATTCACTTGTATCCTATTTTCCTACAAATCTAGTTCACACCTTAAATCCTACAATTACAAAAATTTGACTTTCAATCAAATAAATTCCAAAATAAGTAAGGAAGTATCATGCTTACTCCCAGCTACATATAGGATATTAATAAGGAAGAAAATTCCTTATCATTCAAATACCTCTGTAAAAGGAATCAATGACTTATCTACCATTCCTCATAATAAATTCATGAGGGTTAATCATGCTCTTTGTATGTGGATATTAATACTTTTGGAGGGAGATATGACTAATAGATTATTAGATGCTACTAAATTTGAGATTAGTAAGCATAGGAAATAGTTTATCCTATTCCCAAAATTATCCTACATTAGAATGTAAGGATTCATTGGTGCTCCATATAAGATTCCTAGGCATCCCAATGATAAGATTAGCTTGGTACAAGTATTTAGATAATTAGTGGGCACTCATGTGCATTTATAGTCCAAGCATAGATTTGGAGTTCAATTCCCCATTGTTCTTAGTAGATCATTACCTAGTAGATTATGTATATTAATGCACACACCTATTCTTTATAAATAGTGAATAGAGAGACAAGTGAGAAGAACGGAAAACACATCACACATCTACTCTAACAAATATTATATCAAACTTCACATATATAAATTTTCTATTATATTTCTTGTAGATGTACCTCTATTAGAGATATGTATCAAGAGCACCACTAGGATGTATTAGAAACATATTGTATTGTTTTTAGTTATACTTATAGTTGGTAGTGTGCATTTAGTTCATGCAAAAATTAACATCTATAATTCAATAAACCATTTTTGGGACTCATTTGGTAATACATGGAATTTTATTTTTTCCTCTAATGCTAGAATATTTGGTGAAATCATAGAGCTTACCTATATATACATGTAAGATAACAATATCATTATCATGGAGTGAATAGAAAAATTGATATATTTGTTCATATGATTTTTAAACAACATAGAGGACTACTAATTATATTAATTTTATTCAGAATGGGTAGAAAGTGTAAATGGCAATCACTCATTGAACTACATGTGCAAGACATTCCCAACCAAGGAAATCATTTCTCAAGTGAGGACCTTGAATGGACACCTATTGGAGATGATGACAATATGGACTTATATGTTGCAATCCCTCTTGAGAGACTCCCTCAATTTATCAAAGGAGAAAGTTTACTAGATAGTACGGAGACATCATTTGTACGTAAATATCATAAAGAGAGCAACACATCAAAACCTACTGACCACACTACCATGACATACTCCAGGTTTGCCTGGATTAAATATAATTAATAAGTATGCCATTTTTATATTTAATTTTTTATGTGAATTAATATATATGTTTTTTTTTGTGAATAAATAGATATTGGTGTGCTTTTGGCCCAGACGATCAAAGAAATAAATCTGAAAACATGGAAAGAACACAAAGGTTTATTCAAAAAAGGGGTTGTCAAACTCACTTTTATGTTAGGGTCATGTATGGTAGACCACATGTTGCATTAATTATGTATAATGATTGGAGCCATTGTGATGCCAATGGTGAATTTTGTCATGGAAAGGATGACCCTTCTGGTGATCCAAGGAGTAGTTTTGCACCGAGGTTATCAAATGAATGCAAATCATATATTGAGTCTTTATTACTAATGGGTGTGGGGATCAACACAATATGTGAACAACACTACTTAGACCATGGATTGACTAAGTTGATGAATAAGAGGGATGCATGTCTATTAAGGAAGGATGTGTTGAATGCATGGAAAAGAGTACGCTCCATTCGATCCCAAAAGAATGAAGATGATGCAATAAGTGTCAATTTGTGGCATGCAGAGGAGAAGGATAACTTCTTCTACTATAAAAGACCAAACACCATGGAAAATGTTCCATTTATCATAGGCATCCAAACACCATGGATGCGAGAAATGATGGTCAAGCATTCACACAACTCAATTATTGCAATGGACTCAACATTTTCAACAAACAAATATGGTGTAAGTAAAGTAACGTTTACTATAAATTTTTGGATTTTATTTTATCATTGATTTAGTTATTTAAAAATATTAATTTATCAATGTTTAATTCATGTGCAGTATCAATTATATACCTTGCTTGTTTTTGATGAACAAGAGGCTGGTGTACCTATTGCATGGGCCATATCCTCTAGAAATAAAGTTGAGGATCTAAATGAATGGCTAATAGAAGTTTATAAACGAGGGAAAGAATTTCGAGAAGATTGGAATGTCAATGCATTCATGACAGATGATGCTACTGCGGAGATTGAAGCTATCAGGTTTTTATTAGCCTTAGTTTTTATATTTAAACTTCAATCAACTCTTTATAAATGATTAATATTTAGTTTATAGAAATATATATTTCATAATTTATAGCTTAAAATAGTTTGAATATAACATTTTATTTTGTCATAATTTACTTATCAAAATTTATAATGTAACTTGTAGATTATCATTTCAATGCCGAGTACTTTTATGTATTTGGCATGTACGCAGAGCATGGCTGAAAAATGTGTATAGGTAAGTCAATATTTAATTAAAATATGTGGAAAATTATGTGTTTGAACCCCATAGATTGATATTATCTTTTACAATCTAGGTATGCCAGCAATAAGGATGTTGGTACAAATATGTTTGATAGATTGGGTGAGATAATGCATGCATTGAGTGACAATGTAGACATCACTACTCACTTGATAGAAAAATTCATGGAGGAATTCAAAGAAGAGAAGAAATTTATTGATTACTTCCAAAAAACTTGGTGTCATAATGAGGGTCGTATTGGTAAGTTTGTAAGATTATTCATTTTGGTTTGTATGCATTTACATCATTAAAGTTATTTTTTATGTTTACTAAGACATTTTTATTGTTTTTTGTATAGAAATGTGGGCAAATTTTTTTTGAAACTTCTCTCATGCAAATCAAGAGACTAATGCTTCCATAGAGTCATACCACTTCCACATCAAGAGCCATTATCTAAGTGATCATGCTAAGAAATGTACGAGGAGAATGGATTGGCTTATCCATACACTTCTTCATAGGGTAGAGCCATTTTATAAAAATAAAAGATATTTGCAGTCATCTGGATTTTTAACTAACTTTAAAAAAGAAAGATATTATAGTAATGCATTAGAGAGGTCCAAAAAAATACCCGACACAGATTGTTATCCATATGATCTCCTCCCTAACACATATAGGATAAGAAGTCAATCTGTTCCAACAAAATGGTATCTTGTTAGGAAGTTTGGACCAAATTTACATGTATGTGATTGTCAGTGGGCAAAAAGGGGAAACACATGCAAACATGTGTTGAAGATTTTAGATCTCCTAAAGAGAAACATAACAAATGAGCAGGATCAAGTTTCTGGTAAGAGTCATTTAACATTTAAGTATTATATTTATATTTTAAATGACTAATATTTTTTTCTAATAGAAACTAACTAAAATATTTTTTTTGAATTACAGATGGTGTTGCTCCATTGGTTGATAATGATGATGATGTCAGAGGAAGTTTCAGTCATGAGAACAATGCCATTGGTAATGTTGATATGATATTTATAATATAATATTAATTGATTTTTATAGTTCTTAAAATTTAATTAATGTTTTATTTGTAACAAATTATTGTATTCCACAAGAAGATCAAGATGTGATTGGGGTTGCCATTTGCAAAGACCAAAGAATTGGTAAATTTTCATATCACTATTTTTAATGAAATATGAAAAACCTTTTTTATATTTTACGAACTTAATCTTTATTATTTTTATTACAGATGGTTGTAAATCATCTGATGCTTCCAATGATAACTTCCAAAATGCTGTTGATTATTTGAATTCACTACTCCAAGATTTACCAACTAGAGTAGATGAAAAACATATCTTTAGTCAGTGTGTTGAAAGATTTAGAAAAGATCTTCAAGCATCTCTTATGTCTTCCAAACTTACACCGATCCCTGGCTCAAAGGATATGCCTATGAGACGAATATCACCATGGTTTAGTCCAAGCAAAATGGGCAAGCGTCAGTTTATT
>VDFB02380122.1:0-32572 GCA_007258455.2 Sequoia sempervirens | reverse complement strand
GAAGAAGAAGAATGGGACCTACTAGAAGAAAGAATGATATAAAAAACCAAAACAAAGCTAAAGAAACAAAACCTAAAGAAGAAAGGCAAGTGAGGGCCAAAATCAAATACACCAAAAATTAGAAATTGTTGCTAATGCAATTAGGAAAATGAAACTAAGATCATAGAAGGATATAATCCTTCCCTAGGGGAAATGAGGGCCATTACATTGAATGTTAGGGGCATGAGTTCTCCTAATGAATGTTGTTTGATCAAATTCCAAATAGATCAAACCAGGGCTAGTATTTTCTTACTATAAGAAACAAAACTGAGCAAGGAGGAAAGTGGAAAAAGATTAAGTTGTTGGAGGTGGTGGAAGGGCCATTTTTTCAAATCTAATGAGCATCAAGGGGAGTAGGAATCATTTGGAAGCCATTAGTAGTAGAAGGTGAAGTTGTGGATGATAATGGAAATTAGATTATGATAAGATGCAGAGTGTTGCAGAGGAATGATATTTCAGTGCATTACTTATACCTAGTTATTTGCTAGTATCCTATGTATTCAAAATCTCCCATTTTATCTCTTTCTATTTACAACAAACAATGCTAACCTGTTTTATTCTATGTGTATTTTTTCCCTTTCTAATGTTGCACAAAAGCATTACACATCGATCTATGTGGCTATGAATAGGAACCACACACCATTCTCATGTGCTTTTAAGCGGACAAATAAATTGTTCATAGTATCACCATTTTTATCCCCGGAAGCAGATGAGAGTGGTGTCTATTGTTCCATTCCACTAAAGCGAGCAATTTTTACAATACCCTGTGATTGAACTAGACCACACCACTGGAAACCCACATTTCGCCATGCTGCACATTGCCATTAAAGAACATAGGTCAAGTCACTACCCATATAAGTCTACAAGGACAAGATTTTACTATGATCAGACCATGAATAGAGAATTATTAGTCTTTTCAACTCTCCAAAATGGGTATGACGGAAAAAATACAAACAAATAACAAAAAAGATTTATTGCACACAATTTTTTTTCAACATGCCATTTATTAAATATTTTCCATTTTATCTTTCTTTTTTTTAACAAATATTGCTAACCTATTTCACTCTATATCTAAATTATTTACTTTATAATGTTGGAAAAATACAATAGACATTCAAGAAAATTGTTGTGTTGTAAATTCTCTATTCCACATCCTTTCATGCTGCAACAAGTTGGACCAACCATCTTTTACTTACTCTTCTTATTGTGTGATATATGGTAAGATTCCTTGAGATTTTCTATGGACCTTACCTACTTTTCTTGCTCGGGGGTTTGGATAGAGCTCATGAGGCTTCATGATGCCAATATGGTAGGGAGGACAACGAATGTGGGTTTACTGGTTTTGAATTTTATCGTCAATATATTTCTTGCTCCTTGTATACATGGACAAATAACCCTAACCTATTTTATTCTATATTTATATTTCCCCCTTTCTAATGTTGCATGAATACAATAGACATTGAAGCAAATTAGTCTATTGTAAATTGTGTATGTCAAGTTACTTGTGATTCTTAAGTTCTCTTCCAATAGTTGTTTTAGAATTTCTTTGTTTTTTTTTTGTGTCATATATGCTAAGAGTCCTTGAAATTTTCCATGCAGCTTACTTCCCTTTTTGCTCAGGGGTTTGGCTAGAGCCCATGAGGCTTCATGATGCCAATATGATAGGGAGGACAACGAGCGTGGGTTTAATGTTTTTGGATTCTATCATCGTATATTTGTTGCTACTTATATACATAGACAAACAAATTCTCACTTGCACTTTCCCATCGAAAAAAAAAACTCTATTCTATTCATTGTATTTCTCATTATTTCCACAACTATCTTTTCAATATTTTTAGTATATTACTTATACACAATTGTTTGTGAGTATCCCATGTATTCAAAATCTCCTATTTTATCTCTTTTTTATTTACAGCAAACAATGCTAACCTATTTTATTCTACATCTATATCTTTTGCTTTATAATGTTGCACATGAGCAATAGGCGAATGCTAACCTATTTTATTCTATATCTATATCTTTTGCTTTATAATGTTGCACATGAGCAATAGGCGAAATTACTATATTGTAAATTTTCTATTTCATATTCTTTCCTATTCCAACAAGTTTATCCAATGTTGCTCACTCTTGTTGAACACCACCAACATGACATGTAAGTACAAAAATTTTCTATTATCAATAAATAGATTTCGTTAACCAACTATAAATATTGTTAATTGTTCCACTTACTTTTTTTATGCAATGAAATGTGATTCTGCCAAAAATATAACTTTCCACGTAGGCAATTAAGTGTACTCAATGATATGCTATGTGATTCAAAAACATGAAACTATTCTTTGCTAATGACCATCTTCCTTTTGTAGGTAGAAATATGCATAATTATAATCATCAAATATGCTCTTCATTGGATAGATATGGGCATAGCACATATTTTATTTAAATTGGTGGATATGAAGAACCAAAAGCAATGATCTTTCCCTACAAGGTGTGCACCGAAATGTTATAAAATCTATGGCATTTGCCATGTTTTTAAAATTCATGATGTTCGTCATGAAATTATAAATTATAGAATTTTCCATGGGTTTTATAACATTTCAGACTGCATACCCTATAGGCCAAAAGGTGCTCTAGTGTGCACATGTCAGATTTTCCATGTGGTGATTCTTCCAATTCAATGCTATGTATACATTCGCTTCAACATAGGTGATCCACCAAAAAAAATTTACCTCTCCCAACTATATAATGCTAGCATGCCAGTAAATAGATTCATTTGACTAGCTGTAAATACCATTAATTATTTTTACTTTTCCATTTCCGCAACGGGTTTAGTACAACATCTTTTTGGAAATGAAATAAATCATTATATGAAATAAATCATACGACTGATCGCTCACGTTCCTTGGTATCAGCGTGTCTCAATTTACGGCCGTGGAAATCTCCGGGTTTTAGCGCTATCTCTTTCGGAAACGGAAACAAATCGGTTTGAAGTACATCTTCAAAACGAAACAAATCTATTGAGCCGACACTATCCGCCTGCCCTCTGAAGCGAAGGGTCCGGATCAGATCGATGGCTTGTGGAAATCTGGCGGTATATTTCATTGTACTGTTTCAGAGAGTTTCATTGTGTTTGTTCACAGCGCCATTATTTCGACTTTCATGCCTCGCTTTGTTGAGTCTCAGCCGATGGGAAGAACTCAGAAGTTTTATATTTAATTACATGGATTGTGCAATAGCGGCGGTAGTGCTTCTGCCAAGCAAAACCCATTGAAGCGAATCATTCACGCCCCGTTCGGTTTCCCGGTTTCATGATCGGCGAGATTTTTCATATGAGGCGGGTATAGAAATCGCCCTTTGTGGCGAGACTATTGATTCGTATTGCGCCAGTTCGCGGGCTTCAGCTCCTGACTGCGATCGGTGCATCGAGTTTATCCATCCATGGATAAGATCCCGAGTAATCACGGATGAACGCACCATGACAGCGGATTTGACGACGGTTTATCCAGCTATATCACTTCGACCAGCACGGTATTTTTTAAGCCCCTTTATCCTTGAACTACCGGAATAAAGCGGAGGCGGGCCTTAGGTTTTAAAAATCCATTAAATTAATAAACGATGGGCTGTGAAGAAGGCGCATCAGTTTAAAGGAAGTACAATATCTCACCCAGAAACAGGTAGTCCCATTTAGATGGGAAAAAGTAAGATCCAAATTCCCGTGGTGACTTATAAGCATGCAAGCTTAAACTGTAACCAAGCTTTACAATATCCGATCACTCAAAATACTAAATCCCGACCGGTGCAAAAATCCAAAGGTGTATTGTGAGATATTCAGTAGCAAAGTATATATACCGATGACCCAAGCGACAAACTCAAGTTGGACATCAGGGTATTATCCAAATTTTGGAATCCGGAATTATTGTTCAGAGCTGAAAAGAGAGTTGATCTCAACATCAGATTCCCCTATGAGTATTCTACTATTGGTTGAGGATCTTTGGAGGATCACTAAAATATATAGATCGAATTCCACTAAGAAACGTACAATATAAAAGCAATCGAAATCAAACATGAATAATTTCCAGGTGAGTCTGTCAGCCTATCAAATCTCCTTCTGCAGAGGAAAGGCATTCTGCAGAAGGAGAATTTAGAAGACATTTTCAATGCTGGATTGGAAAGTCTGTATAGAGAAGATATTCGGAGGATCACTAAAGTGCTCTAAGCATATGGGGATGCAGCAGAAACCAATATCTTCTACTGGTTTCAAAACAGAAAAGCAAGAAGCAGAAGAAAACAACAGTCAGATTCTGAAACTAGTTCCGCGCCCATCAGGGTTCATCGCTTCATATCCTGAACAGACGAATGGAACCAATGGAACCAATAATGCTACATGCCCCAACTCGGCGACCACGGTAGAAACAAGGCCTCTATATGGAGGCCAAATTGCAGAGACTATGCAATTCAAGAATAGAGAGGAGGAGGAGAATGATAGCAAGTCAGGAAAGTAGCCATTTGGAGGGACGGTCCGGTGAAGATCAGGATGCTGCAGATTAGCAGCCTCAGAGGAAACGCTATCACCGACATACAGATCGACAAATCCAAGAGATAGCGTTTCATCCGAAGGTTGCTAATCTGCAGCATCCTGATCTTCACCGGACCCTCCCTCCAAATAGCCACTGCCTAACTTGCTATCATTCTCCTCCTCTCTATTATTGAATTGCATAGTCTCTGCAACTCGGCGACTAGTTGTGCTTCTCCTCCAGTTTTGCTGCCAACTGGCTCAACCGTTTACACAATTGGTGTGGATGGATTGGTTAAGAGCAATATGTGATGTATATCTAAGAATGTTGGTGTGCACTGATACTCGTGCTTCTTCCACGTATGCAGAAAACAACTGGCCGCACTGGAGGTTGTGGCACCGATAATGGTGGCGCCGATTGCAAAGGAACAGAGTTTTACAAGGGCCGGCCCTCTTCACGAGGCTTGCTTCTTTACTCGGTTATAATGGTAAGTTCTAGAGGCACGGTTTATCTAACGCGTGTAATTTTTTATTTTTTTAATAATATAGAATAAATTTCGAGTGACATATATGTAAATCATAATTAATATATTAAATTTATTTGATCGATATTAAAATAATTAATACAGATCGGAAATCGATTAAGTAATTTTAATATATTAATTATGACTTAAAATTTATTATATATTAATAAAAGAATAAAAGAATAAAATCTAGTTTAAAGTATTAAAAATTTATTATTTTTAAATTTAATATTAACAAATAGATAAATATTTTTCAATTTTTTTGGGAAGTTTATAATTTTTATCTATTTTTATATTGACATTAAAGTTTATTTGGATCAATTCATTTAGCTTTTGAACCATCACTATCACTTATTGTTTTTCATGTGCGTTTTGGATGTATAGTTGTCAAATATATTTCTAAAGCCACAATTTATCTATTATTTGTATTGACACTTAAGTTTATTTGAATCAATTCTTTTACCTTTTGAAGTATAACTATCACTTCTTATTTTTTGTGTGTTTTGGATGTGATGTCTATTAGATTTACGTACGAGTTCTCAAAGCCTTAGCTTTTGAAGTATAACTATCACTTCTTTATTTGGATCAATTCATTTAGTTGTTGAACCATCACTATCACTTATTGTTTTTCATGTGTGTTTGGGATGTGTAGTTACTAGATATATTTCTAAAGCCACAATTTATCTACTCTTTAAATTGACACTTATGTTTATTTGGATCAAAAGATTTAGCTTTTGAAGTATAACTATCACCTCTTATTTTTCACGTGTTTTGGGTGTGATGTCTATCATGTATGTACCTAGAGATCTCAAAGCCATAAATTATCTATTCTTTATATTGACGCTATTTTTTTCCATAAATTCTTATAGATTTTGAAGTATAACTGTCACTTATTATTTTTCACGTGTGTTTTAGATCTTAATTTTATTAGACATACTAACTAGTGCTCAAAACCATAATTTATATTTATTACATGCACATTCACATGTTCTACAACATAAAATTTCTTCTAGTGTACATACTTCTTTATATACTTTAGGAAATTTTAACTAGATTCCTTTATATATTACTTCAAATTATTTCTTGTTTTGCTTAACATACACTAATTACTTTTTTTTCACTTTTTGGGGTTTCTACTTTTCCAAATTAATGAAAAGTAATTACTTTTCATAATATCAATAATTCTAAATTTGAAATATTTGGTGAAATTTAATTTAGATTGTATTATATGTTTTTGAAAGAGGAAGAAACAGGTTTTACAAGGACTAAAATCACAAAGTTTACAAACATAAGATAAGATCATAAAAGACACCATAGCAGAAAGGCTATAAATACAAAAAAAAAAGACAAAGCTAGAGCCACCAAAAAACCAGATAAAACACTAGCAACAACTAAATTTGTGTCTTTAATATTTCCGCAGTCTTAGCTTCCAAATCGTTCATATCCTGAACCCCCGTCTTTAAAATTTGAACCATCTAGGTAGTAGCAGGAACTTTCCTCTTAATGTTGGCACGGGTCCTTTTCATTATACCTTGTTCCTCGTTCTTTCTTTTATCCTTGTCCTCTTCCAAGTCAACAACCAATGAGACCTGTTGTGACTTTTCCAACTTTTCAAACATTGCATTGATAATGATGGCATTGTGCCTAGCCATTTTATGGTTTTGTTTCACAACAGTTTTCATGTTATTTTTTATTTTGACAATTTAAGCTTCCAGAGTCTTATACTTTTCCTCAGTGTCACCTTCTCTCGTTCAAGTACTATTATTTTTTTTTTCCTTCTTCATTGCTAAGAGCGACTAACTTCAATTCCAGTTCCTCTAACTTGCTATTCAGAACCATATTTATATGATTAAGATCATTAATTTCTTGATAGGCCCATTTCAAGACCCTGAAAAATCACCAATGCCATTTCTTGCAAAGGAAAGAATATCACTAGACTAAACCCGGTCTACAATGAGGTTAACATCATCCGGATTGGGAGAAATAGGAAATTTGGTACCATAAACTTTGAAAGAGGCAGGAGGGGAGGGCATAAAGTTTTTGCTAACTTCAGGGTTCTTAGCTTTGTCCTCTAGGGAGTCCGCAGAGTAGGAAACCAACTTATTGGTAGGGGAGCCCTTGAGAGCGGGATTCTTCAAGGGGACTGGGTAGTTGGGGTAGGTCTTAGGGTTAGCTTTAGCAAGCTGGGGTTTTCTAGGCTAGGTTTTCTTACTAGAAAACACAAAGGATGGGTGAGCTTCAACAATTCTCTCTTGGTAAGGCTGATTCTTCGAACACCCACTGTTTGTGTCATAGTCCTTAGATGTTGTGGAGGAAACCGGTTTGGATAAAGCTGGCAGGCTTTGATAGTATTTATATATTAACCTAATAAGACATGGATGAATAATAGGGTATCTCCTAGGATTTGTCTTGTGGTCCTCAAGGCTATTGCTCAATGAACAAAACAGATAATGAGGTAGAGAAATTTGTACCTTATGGTGGAAGTGGTTAATAATAGAAAAATGATGACCATAAACTCTGGTGAATCTCCTATCTAGGGTAATATACTCCATTATAACATGAAGCACCTTTCTCCATAATGCCTTGATGGTGTCAATTTCAAAATAGTTGTAAGAAATTTTGACCAATTTCATTTTCTCCTTTTCCGTCTCAGGGAATTTGATTACCGCCTTGTCAGAAAACCTTCTGTTGCAATAAAAATTAACACCCTCAGTGGACATTCTAGTCACCTCCCTTATAATTTTCTCATCCATTTTTTCCTTTCTCCCAAAGAGGATTATTTCACCATTATTCTAGTTCTTCTCAAAATAGTCCATGGACATAGTATCAGACCCATGAAGTTTTTCAAGAAATGGAACCAGACCACCTCTTACAACTTGCCTCCAAACCTTAGCATTCCTCGTGTGCACCTTATAGCTATTTGGCTCAATTCTTTTCCTGTCCTCCCCCCCCATTTTCATTTTCACCTTACTATAGACTCTACCAACGTCGAGCACCTATTTCAAATTTACACAACCATTTCAATGAACCCATAAAGCATGCCACTTTTTCTTCCCAGCTAAGTAATATGGCATGGCCCTATCAAATCTCCTGATTTTGATGTACTTAGCCCTTTTCCCTTTAATCAATAAATGTATTTTCCTCTTTCCCATGCGTAAGATCATAATCTAGTAAGGCCCTGACTTCAGCTCTCAAATCCCTAACATTCTGCCACATATTCAATCCTTGTCTCTTTACGCCTTCATTCGTAATGTAATTTGCCACACTGTTAGTTTCCGTGTAAACGTGTGAGACTTTTACTTTACCAAAATTTTCTAGAATATACTTTTCTTCATCAACCCAATTCTTTATTGAACAAGAGGGGAGGTCAATGATGTTCTTAGAATCCCCTTTAAGCCATAAATTTTTTATATTCAAATTATGAGCTAACTTTAAAAATTAAAAATCTCCTATAGCCCTTGCCACATGGTTGGTTTGATGACCTAGGAAAATGGCCACAATCTCCATCAAATTACTATTTTAGTCCCTTAACACACCTCCACTTTTGACCATCCCCTAATTTCCCTTTGCAGTGCCATAAAATTTGGCCTTAGATCAGCCATTTGGAGGAAAGGTCCGACACACACCCTCCCTAATTTTCTTAGTTGGATTGGATGCAAAAGAAACATCCATTTTAATATTCCAATCCTTACTTATAAGCCTTTTCAGGGAATCACATTGAAGTTTTCCTTTATAAGCCTTTTTTTTTCAAATTTTTTATTCTATGGCATCTCCTTATCCCTGAAAAGTCTGTTATTACATTCTTTCCACACTCCCAAAAAACAAAAAGGGAGGATAAAATCCCATAACCTTTGAATGAAGGAATTTTGAGTTGAAGCTTTCAATTGTAAAAGAAATCTTCAATGGAAAAAGGAAATACCCAAGAGATATTCCAGAGGGCTAATAATTTTCCCCAGATTATGGAAACAAATGGGAAGTGGAGAAACAAGTGGTTAGCTAATTCCGCCTCACACTTGCAAAGGTAACATCTATTGGGGATTTGAAATCCCCACTTACAAAGCTTTTCCATCATAAGCACCTTATTCTGAAGCATAGTCCAGAAGAAGATATTGACTTTGGGAGTCAAGTGTTTTACCGACGCTTTAGACTAGAAGGGAGGGGGAGCTTGAGAAAGGGACAACAAAGAGACAACTGAAGAAATAGAGTAGTTACCTGGAGGGTTGTCCATCCAAACAATAATATCATCCTATTGAATATGTCCCAAACTGACAGCCCTTAAGGAAGATTGAAGTTGAGCACACTCCTGACTAACCACACATAAATCCACCATGTCTCTCCTTTATACCAATAATCTTTAACAAACCCCCCAAAAGTTGCTTTGCATAACTTAGCCCATCTATTTAATCTTTCAATTTTGATGAAGGGTTCCTTAAAAATCCATCTGTCCTCCAAAATTTTTGCTTGATTATTGCTTCTAATGTACCATCCTATCACCGATTCCAAGATTTTTCTACTAGCAATCATCATTTCAGCAAGCTGAACCACGACGTAGAATAGGAGAATCCAACAACACTTTGAGGGACACACAATTGGTCATATATTTACTTCTTAAAATGTCTTTCCATTCTCCACCAAATGAGAAGGATCTCCATATTTGTTTGGCTAGAAGAGTCTTATTAATCATTCTAATTTTTCTAAGACCTAAACTCCCTAAGGTTTTCAGTCTACAAACCAAATCCCACCCTATAAGAGGCATTCTCTTTCTTTCCTCCACACTAGATGAAAGGAATATTTTTTGAATCTTTTTAATGGCATCAACATATTTAGCAGGAATTTTGAAAAGGCTTAAAGCATAAACCAGGAGGTTCTGAAGAGAAGCTTTAAGAAGTTGAATTTTTCCAGCTTGGCTCGAAAGAGCTCCTTTCCATCCTACCAACTTCTCTCTAAACCTGTCAACTAGCAAAAACCAAAAGGAATATGGAGGTTTAAGACATAACGAAAGTCCAAGATAAGAAGAAGGTAAGGATTCTACTTTGCAACCAAGGATTCTTGCAACCTTCACCTGTCAATGCTCAAGGGTATTAAAGAAAAAAAGGGAGCTCTTTTGTCTATTGACCATCTTCCCAGTCACCTTCTCATACATGTCCAAAGTTATTTTCAAATTCTTAGCCTCATTCACCATAGATCTTTCCATTAGCATAGTGCCATCAACAAACTATTGGTGGGAGAAAATAAAATTAGTAGATGAAGGACTAAGACCAGCAAGAGACCTTTGTTCAATCAATCTTTCAAGATTCCTCCCAGGCTCTCAACCATTATTGTGAACAGAATAGGTGAGATGGGATCACCTTGTCTTAGGCCTTTTGAATTTTGAAAGAATATGGAAGGAGATCCATTCACAATAATAGAGGTGGAAACCATAGTAACTAACTGATTCACCAACTGAATGACTCTACTGCTAAAACCAAACACCCTACAAATTTTAAATAAAAAATCCCAATCAACACAGTCATAAGCTTTGGAGATGTCTAGCTTAAGAAGAAACCCTTCAGTTTTAGATTCCACAAGTGAATGTATATTCTCATGGATAGTGACTATAGATTCTAATATTTTACTTCTAGGTGCAAAACCATTCTACTGAGGGGAAATCAACGAAGGAAGGATGGAAAGGATCCTTGAAATCAAAACCTTTGATATGATTTTATAGAAAGAGTTGCAAAGACTAATGGGTTTGAACGCCTCAAAATCCATATCCCTAGGTTTCTTAGGAATAAGGACCACAAAAGTAGCATTTAGTTCCTTAAGGATCCTTTTGGATCCAAATAATTCCTTAAAAACATTCACAACATTATTTTCAACAATATCTCAAAACCATTGAAAAAAGAACATAGGAAATCCATCAAGGCTAGGGGCCTTATTTCCTTCAAAAGAAAAGATAGTTTTCATGACTTCCTCCTTAGAGGGGATGGAAGAAAGCTTTTCATTATCTTCCCTCTCAACAACCTTAGGGATAGCCTCTAACATAAAATATTGGTCATTTTGATTGATTTCCCCATTGGTTGTTATAGAAGAGGACAACATGCTTTTTTATGTGTTCCTCTTCCTCAAATCTCATAGCTATTTTTGTATATTTATAAATTTTTTAAGTAATAATATATTATTGTATCTCCACTTTCCAAGACACAGGAGCTAAAATGAGTGAAAAATACCAAAGAAGAGAAGGTGACTTGGGAGGAAAATCTTAGGGATATGTCCAAGAAGAAAAGCAATCATGGGAGGTGCCCAATGCAGAAAGGAGAATAGATGGGAAAATCCACACTTTGGAGTCAGTTTATGAAGGCGAGAAATGGATGGAAAAATTCCATTCAAAGTATCAATCCCATGAATGACGATGAGTAGGATACCAAGGACTGTGGTTGCCTCATAACTAGATTAGAAGGAGTACGAAAATTGGCCTATCATGGCTACATCCGCATAGGTGTTAATCCCAAAGGAGGATTCCAATTTTCGATCAAAGGGGGAAATACCAAAATCAAAGAAGAAACAACCGAGTTGTAATCCTATTAAAAGCTAATGGCTACAAAAAAGGATGACATGGGTGGTTTTCAGAAAAAAAATATTTCAATTGTGGACAATTCTAACAATTGGTGAAGCAAGGACTCTAGCATAGAGCTCGATAAGTGGGATCACACAAGCAGGCCATGGAAAGGGAGGGAAAAGGTGGTAAATGATGAAGTACCATCACACAACTATGTAGATCTGATAGGTAAGTCAACTAACCCTAGTTTGATGAAGCATTTTGTTACTATGGATAAAAATAAAGTTATAAATTCAATAGAAATATTAAAGGAGACAAGTATTTTATTAAATGGGGGTGGCTAGTAGGATCTAGAGACTATAAGAAATTGGTGTTGCAAAATATCAGGAAATCAAATTCAACTTAAGGCACTTCTGAATGCATACTATCTTGTAGAATTCCTCTTCAAATTAGAAAAATGGGAAGCATTAAGCAATGGACCGCACTATTTGGTCAACATCGGGATGCATCAAAATTTATTGGTATCCAAATTTTGATCCCTAGGGACACAAAATTAAGGAAGGCTTAGTTTGGGTCTAACTTTACAATATTCCTACTAAATATTGGGAAGAAGATATACTTATGAAAATTGGGGAAAGCTTAGGCCCATTCATTTCCTTAGCTGAAGACCCAGAAGAGAGATGTTTGCAGACCTATGCTAGAATCTTCCTAAGCTTGACTCCAGACCATATCCTACCATAGGAAATTATGATCCACATAAGAGGGTCTTGGATACAAGAATGGGCAGGATCATGATGGGCCAAAAAGTGGCGATATGATGGGTATGTGTAGGGTATGTGGCTGATGACTTTTTTTTACCCAAAATTTATGAAATGAAAAGGGTTTTTAAAGGAGATTCTCATCTTTCCACCAATATAAACTATGCTTTACTTTGAATTTAATAAATTATTATTATTCATTTTCTATTTGAATTACAACTCAAGTCCTGATTGATAGACTGGTTGAAAAACATATATAGCTTTCAAACGGTATCAAATTTTTTCAATAGAAAAAATGTGTCACATTCTATACTTTACATACTATAGGATTACAAAAATATAAAAAATGAATTTCATAAAGTTTTGACCAAGTTAAGGTGGTCAGACATACGAGTTTTTATATTTTTTAAAAGTTGTAATAAAAAATTCATAATTAATTATTTATTTAGAAAAAAAATTACTTTCAGAATCTGCTGAATGACTGGGAAGGTTCAAATTGGCAAGCTCAAAATAATTTTATGCAATATATACCAAAATTGGTCTCTCAAGCCCAAACAAGAGCATTGAATGCAAAAATTTCTGAAGAGGAAGTGAAAGAGGCAATCTTTGGGATGCAGCCAGAAAAAGCTCCTGGTCCAGATGGTTTTCCGGCTGGTTTCTTTCAGAAATGTTGGCACTTTTTGGGAAAGGAGATTTGGGAAGCCATTGAAGACTCCAGACTGAACAGAAGGGTTTTAAAGGAAGCAAACAACACTCTCTTAGCTCTGATTCCTAAAAAAGAGAAACCCGAACACTGGGAAGACTTTCGCCCAATATCATTATGCAACACAATTTATAAAATTTTAGCTAAAGTTGTTGCCAACAGATTGAAGAAAATTCTCCCCTCTATTATCTATGAGGAACAAACAGGCTTTGTCCCAGACCGCTCAATTCTTGATGGAATTATCATTGCCCAAGAAGTTATTCACTCAATTCAAAAAATGAACAAATCGGCTATGTTATTGAAATTAGATATCAGGAAAGCCTACGATCGAGTAAACTGGAGATTTCTTTTTAAAGTTATGGAAGCCTTTGGCTTTCAAAAGGACTGGCTAGATTGGATCTTCGGCTGGGTAGCTTGCCCGAGATATTCAGTATTGGTAAATGGTTCCCCGGAGGGATACTTCACAGCCTCAAGAGGTTTGAGACAGGGGGATCCGTTATCCCCATTTCTTTTCATAATTATGGCCAAAGCCTTAGGGAGATCGATTGAAAATGCAAAGGTGTCTGGTTGGGTTCACGGTCTGCAAGTAACTAGTAGTCTTCCCAATATCACTCATCAACAATTTGCGGATGACACAACGCTTTTTGGTGAAGCATCAGTAAAGGAGGCGAAAAGCTATAAAAAATTGCTTGAAAATTATTCTAAGGCTTCTGGGCAAGAAGTAAGTAAGGCCAAATCTGAAGTTTTTTTCTTCAACACAAACTGTCCCAGTGAGGTCCAAATTATTCGAATTCTTGGTTTCAAAATGGGACAATTACCATGCAAATTTTTAGGTCTCCCTTTGGATAAAGGTATCAAAAGCAATAGTGCATGGAGTTCAATGGTTAACAGATGCAAAGATAAAATTTCTTCATGGAAGAATAGATGGCTCTCTTGGGCAGGAAGACTCACTCTGTTGAAATCAGTAATCTCTACCCTCCCTATTTACATGTTGTCTTGCCTTCAATTATCCAGTGGCGCGAACAAAGATTTAAACAAGGTAATGAAATATTTCTTTTGGAAAGGCAACTTAGATAAAAAAAAAATTCCTCTCATAAATTGGCAGAAGGTGTGTGAAAAACGTGAAAATGACGGGACAGGTTTGAGAGATGTTTCAAGGCAAAATAAGGCTTTGGGGGAAAAACTTGCTTGGATTATCTATTCCAGACCTAATCTAAAGTGGGTTAAGATTGTCAGAGCAAAATACTCGGTTGAGGATCCAAACTATTTTCTAGCTGCAAAATCTCTCCCCTCTGGTTCCCGGATTTGGAACTTTATCAATCATTGCAGAGAACTGATTTCGGACTTCCTCACTTGGGAGGTGAAGGATGGGAAGGAGGCGTTATTCTGGGAGGACTCGTGGGAAGGCCACTCTGCTTTAGCAAAAATCCCTGAACTGTCTAAAATAATGGAGAAGACCAAGCAAATGTGGGGTTCGAAAGTTAGGGATTATATAGATGTTGCGAAGGATGCAGAGGATGGTATCCTGTAGTGGAAATCGGTGAGAAGCTTAAATTTGGGTGATCAAGAGATTAATTTTTTTGAGAGGGAGATGGCCAAGCGAAGAATTTGGTTCAGGATGGGAGAAGACAGACTGAGGTGGGATGCTGCTCCAAATGGGGTGTACTCGGCCAAGATTGGATACAATGCGTTATTAGTCTCAAATGAATCAAAATCAGAATTACCCCACAATATTTGCTGGAGCAAGGCATGTTTACCGAAAGCAGGGATTTTCACTTGGGCAGCCGCGCAGGGTAGAATTCTTATAGGTGACAGGTTTATTAAATTGGGTTATCATGGTCCAACCAGATGTCCTCTATGTTAGGAGGCAGAGGAAACTATGAATCACTTACTTTTGAATTGCACATATACTCAACAGTTGTGGTGCTGGCTACGGTCTAAATTAAGATGGTCTGCTGCTCTTCCAGGCACCCTCTTGGGTTGTTTAAATTCTTGGCCAAGCTATGACCACTCCTACATCTTTGGAGACCTCTGGAAAATGAGCCCTTCAATTCTTTTATGGGAAGTCTGGAAGGAAAGAAACATACGTCTTTTTCAGGATAGAGAGTTGTCCATCCCAAGGCTACAGTGCAAGATTGAGGCTTGCATTGTAGAACTATTCAATTCTCAATTGCAGGAGAAAAACAAGATGCTTAATTTCACCAAATGGGATGCATGGATTATGAAACAATGGTTTGGAATCAAATCTCCCCCATTGGAATGTTCAGGCAAAGCTGCTTCAGCTGAACAATGCAACAACACAAAGTGGATTCCCCCGGATTCAGGGTGGGCCAAATTAAACTTTGACAGTGCTTCTAAAGGGAATCTGGGTCCGTCCGGAGCTGGTTGCATAATAAGGATGTGTAATGGCATATTCTTGGGGAAATTAGCTCAGCCTCTTGTAGATGGAACGAATAATGCTGCAGAATTTCAAGCTCTGATTCTTGGTCTCAATTTAAGCAAAGAATTAGGCATTCAAAACTTGGTCATTGAAGGGGATTCAACAGTAGTCATAAATGCTCTAAGGACAAGGCAGATTCACAATTGGAAATTGGGGGTTTTTTTGGAAGCGGCTTTGAAACAGTTAAACAACTTTGAGCAAGTAATGTTAAACCACACTCTTAGGGAAGGTAATTTTGAAGCAGATCTACTATCTAATTTGGGAGTATCTGGTCCTGGCTTCAAAGAGTGTCCGAGTATGTAATACATTGAGGGTGGATGGGTGGGCTCCCCCTCGCCCCTCACACAGGTGTTTGGTCGTCCAGGGTGGACGTGAGGTGGCGGACGAGATGGACAGGTAGAAGCGGGTTTTGGCTTGTTTCAGTCACATCAACCTATCTAAGTTGGCCGAATACGACACTCCTTGCATGGTTTATTGGCTAAATCATAAATTATAGAGTTGGCGCAGAGGCATGTTGGGCTCAGTTCCCACGGTGTCGCTTGGGTGACACGTTGGGCTTGGCCATCTTTGTTCCACCTACGGATGTGCCAAGTGGAATTGGCCATTAATTGCATTGATCATGAATCTTAGTTGGATGGACGGAGGCGGCTTTCTTCTCATGCCAAGGACAGATTTGTTTCTCCATAATCTTCTTCCGTATACGTGATCCGCCAGATCATTATTTGGGTTTTTATTATGTTTATGTTGCCCGTTTCTAAGCATGGACATGGCATTTGGTTGTTGTTTTTGTTATTTTTTTCTGTTGCAGGGTGCGTTTGGAAAATTCTTGTCAATGGAGAAACAGTCGTGGTCGAAGTTTACTATCCTCATCTCGTCGGAAGGGCTGGAATCCTTCAGTGTGGATACTCCCGTATCATTAATCACAACAGAGAGGAAAATTGCTTTTCGCGAGATCACGGACCAGCGTCTAAAGTGCATCTTGCTCGTGGATGACCTGACGACGCTCGCGGTAGTGAAGATGGTCCTGGGTAAAGGTCACCTTGACAGGAAGGAATTTGCCCACGACAATACTCAAATTTCATCTCGGTTTCTCGCCGTACTCCTAGATCTAGGTACTCTGAAGCCAGTGGCAAGGGACTTGGTGGTCCGAATGTTTCAAAAGGATTGACTGGGCGGTCTCAAAATTACTCTGAAGGCGGCTTTTAGTGGTAAGGGCATCCCGCGCCCTGCAGACCTCACTTCCCTTTGGGATTCTGATGAAGTGGTCAAGGTGTATCCGTTTCTTCTGGATCTCAAAGGACTTGCTTTATCACGTCACCGAAAACTCGCCGATGTGGCCGTGGAGTTTCTGAAAAGAAAATTGAAAATTATGCTGGTGGAAGGGACGGACTGGGTCGAAGGTTTCATTTGCTTTGCAGCGGTTAACGGATTCTGGTGATTTAGTCGGGTATTGCAGTAGCTGTATGGTTTTGCTAGCTCTTGTTCTAGTATTCTTTGCTTCCTAGCACTTGAGATTCAGTTTTTGGCTATTGTGGTGGTTAGGCCTATGTTTGTTTCTCCTTCGTATCGCTACCTTTATGTTTTAAACTGTATGAAGCTTATCCTTGTTAGCTCCTTTTTGGTTGTCTGATGGTCTTCATTGAAAATCTCCTGCTTAGCAGATGTTTGTAAATCTCTTTTACTATCTATGAAAATTTCACCTTACGGATAAAAAAAAAAAAATGAATTTCATAAATTTTTGACCAAGTTAAGGTGGTCGAATAGGAACATATTTTTTTAAAGTTGTAATAAAAAATTCATAATTAATTATTTATTTAAAAAAATTACAAAAAAATATGCATCACATTAAAGGGAGTCTTCTACTTATATCTAAAATATTATAAAAAATATTATCATTTTATTGTGGTTAGGGTGGTCGAATGGACACCTACTTTCTTATTTTTCCTAAACTTTAAGTACTCTTTTGCATTGAAATTTCAAATTTTCACCAAATAGATTTTTAAAAACCTAGTAGTTTAGAAACTACATTCGATTTGCTATAGATTCTATTCTTACATATATTTGAAATAATATAGATAACTTATTCAAATTTTTATATCAAGTTGCCTAACTCTGATTTTTTTGAATTTTTTGCCACTTGAGGGCCTATTTTTTCCATGATGATCCTGCACATACCCATACAAAAAGTGGAAAGAGAACATTAGCTAAGATTGTACCCTAATTTCAAATCTAAGGACCATGGGCAAATAGAATGTAAACTTAATGTGAAGGTCAATAGAGCTAATGGGTATGAATGGAGGCTGGTCAAAGTTGGGAATGTGAAGATAATATTTGTGTAGTAGATTCCATCTAACTCCAAAGATCAAGAGGTGGTGGACCTAATAGTAGTCATAAAGAATTTGGAATGTCGAATAGGGGGGATGGGGCCCTATATCGAAGAATTGGGAGAACCATTCACCAACACCACAATATCAGAATTATATGGTATGAAGATGCCTAGAAACTAGGAGGAACTAAATTCTAATAGCATTAAAGTGGATAAATTTTTTGGCAACCCACAAGAGTCTATGGAGGTCATAGGAGGTTTAGCGATAGCTTGTGTGGAATAAGAAACTAGACCAAAACAAATAGAAAGGGAATTATGCCTAAAAGTGGCAATGGACAATCCAATTAGACCGAATCATAAAGTTCCTCAAAAAGGAGAAGACGAGAGTGAAGTAGAGGTTGGTTCTAAAGAAGAAGAGGCGGGTGAAGAAGAAGGGTAGCTACTAGAAGAAAGAATGATATAACAAACCCAATGGAAGCTAAAGAAACCAAACATAAAGAAGAAAGGGAACTGAGGGCCAAAATCAAATAAACCAAAAGTTAGAAATTGTTGCTAATGCAATTAGGAAAATGAAACTAAGATCATGGAAGCATGTAATCCTTCCCTAGAGGAAATGAGGGCCATTACATGGAATGTTAGGGGCATTAGTTCCCCTAAAAAATGGTGTTTGATCAAATGACAAATAGATCAAACCAAGGCTAATATTTTCTTACTACAAGAAACAAAATTGAGCAAGGAGGAAAGTGGAAAAATATTAAGTTTTTGGAGGTGGTGGAAGGGGAATTTTTTCAAATATAAATGAGCATGAGGGGGATTAGGAATCATTTGGAAGCCATTAGTAGTAGAAGGTGAAGTTGTGGATGATAATAGAAATTAGATTATGATAAGATGCAGAGTGTTGCAGAGAAATGAGAACTTCTTTTCCATTAATGTCTATGGGTTGAATTCCACAATAGGTAAAAGGGAACTGTTGCATTAGATTATCAATAGAATTGCAAACTTCATAAGTGAAAAATGAATTATTGTTGGGGAGTTTAATGCAATGTTAAAGAATGAAGAAAAAATGTGGTGGTTTAACAAAGATCACAAATGTGCTACAATATTTGTGAGAATTTATAGATAATAATCAGATGTCTCAAGGATGTGGAAGCTAGGAATGGTGTATACACATGGTAGAATGGGAGGAATAATTTCATAAACATTACAAAATGGATGGAAATATTTCTACTTTTTGGAGATTCTATTGGGAAAGAAAACTTGCATGAAGACTCAATATTGCCACTCATGAGATCATATCATTTCCTAGCATAGTTGATAATCAAACTTGAGGAACCCCCAAAAGATAACCTTTCCTAATTCAAGAACATGTGGTTAAGGGATGAAAATTTCCTAAACCTAGTGGCATGATGGTGGAATGAATTCAAGATAGGGAACCAATCGAAAATGTTCAAGATTAGCAAGAAGATGAGCTATGTTAAGGTAAAATTGAAAGATTGGAACAAGACATACTTCAAGAATATCTTCCAAGAAAAATAAACATTTAAACAAGATATAGCAATTTTTAATGAATACATCATTAAGAATGGGATGGGGAAAGAGGAACTTGAAATAGAAGATACCCTATAGAAAGAATTAGCTAAGATATTTAAAAGAGAAGATTGTTTTTGGAAAGGTAAATCTAGAGAGACATGGCTAAAGATAGGGGACAAGAATACAATTTTTTTCATAGA
Source organism: Sequoia sempervirens (assembly GCA_007258455.2). NCBI lineage: Eukaryota > Viridiplantae > Streptophyta > Pinopsida > Cupressales > Cupressaceae > Sequoia > Sequoia sempervirens. The sequence goes on along the minus strand of VDFB02380122.1, from coordinate 13,004 downwards.
ATGGTTGTGGCTAACCAAATAAGGAATAGAATCACATAAATCGAGAGAGTGGATGGTGTGATGACACAATCCATAGAAGAGGTGGGTGTTGCATGTAATAATTGGTTACACTATCTAAGACATCCTGATTTTTGTTGAAATCACATATTTTTTAAAATAATAATGATTTAAGCCTTTAAAGGTCCCATTTAAAGGATTTTAATTGAGGATGGTTTGATCAAATCCCCTTAGATCAAACCCCCCTTGCATAGAACCATGCTAGGTTTAAACCATACCTATAATGGAGTCTCCTCCACACCTATCAAAATGCTGAAAAAAAATCACTTTTGATTTACCTTTTAGGAGATCCAATGAATTCATTTAAAATTTATGTTTTGTAAGTATGTAATCCTTATTATAAGCTTCCCAAAAAGTAAAATTTTAAATATATTTAATTTGATTATTATATTTTTCAGTATTAGAATAGTTTGATGGTTTAAAGTTTGAATTGTTGTTCTTGCCACCAAGGTTCAAACCCTATTGGGGTGGTATTTTTGAATGGTTGTGTTTTGGTTCATAGCTCTGGTTCAAAAGCATTTACCCCTTGAATAAAAAAAAAATTGATTATTATATTTATTTTTTATTTCTTGTGAATTTATGTTTTTCAACAAAAAATCAAGCTCTCTTCTCTAGACATGTGGAAAAATAGTATATTATAAAAAATAATGTGAAAAAAATCTAGGTGCTTGGTATTGATGTCATTGATCCAAGAAAATAAAAATAAAATTTTTGATACATACAAAATAAGGTGTGTTATACAATACACCTATGTTTAAATTGTAATTAATTTGACTTAAAAACTTAATTAAGAAAAAAATATTCAATAAAAAACTATGAAACAAAATGAAGGAGCTAATATCTTTGTTAAAAACGTAAATTTGAAGAAAATAGAATTTTATCAGGTATAGAAAAAAATTATTTTATATGGTAAACATCACTATTTAAAAATGATGTTTACTGTTAGAAACTAGTTATCGAAGGAGATGGAAAACAAAATGCAATTTGATTCCAAAAAATTTAAAATATATATATTTAGAATCTATAGGCAAAATTTCAAAAATCACTAGTTTGCATCATCTTCAAATTCATCAGTTTTTAGCAACTATAGGTGTCAAAAAGTGAAGATTTAGTTCAAAATGCTCATTTCAATGTCATGTTTGTAAAAAAAGTGTAACCCACTATTATGGGATCACCTAGGTCAATGCTCAAGCAGTGAGATGTTTTGAGTCAATCCTAAATGGGGAAGCACCTACGCACAAATATGTGAGGGATACTAGATTCCATCCCTGATGATATTAATGTAGAACTAAATGATGCACGTTCCAATGCATTGGGAAAGAAAATTTTTGGACCACCACCTTTCAATTAAATCTTGGCAAGGCTTCTAGACCTAATGGATTCTTGCCTAGTTTCTTCTAGAAGTTTTAGGAGATTATAGGGGATGATCTAACATTGGCAGTAGAAGAGTGAAGGAGGAAGATGATTTTTCTTGGAATGCTCAACCACACCTTCTTGGCCCTAATCCTTAAGAAGAATAATCCTCAAGCAATGTGTGATTTTAGACCAATTTCTCTTTGTAACACGGTGTACAAGATTGTTACTAAAATAATTGCAAATAGACTTAAGAAAGCTCCAAAGACAATTATTTCAAAGGAGAAAAGTGGATTTTTCTCCTAGGAGATCATTAGTGGAAGCTATCATAATAGCACATAAAGCCATACATTCAGAAAGGAAGGAAAGGGACGCTTTTATTATCCTTAAACTTTATATCTTAAAGGCCTATCACTTGGTGGATAGGAAGTTTTTTATGGTAGTGCTTGAAAAGTTTGGGTTCAGTGAGGGGTGGATATCAATTGGATCAAGAGCTACATATCTACCCCAAAATTCTTGATCTTAGTGAATGAAGTTTCACGTGTCTTCTTTGCTCCCACTAGAGGCCTCAAGTAGGGAGATCCACTTTCTCCATTTATGTTCATCATCATGGTGAAAGCACTTGATAGAAGCATTATCTCACTAAGGTGGGAGGTAAAATGGAAGGGTTTGGCTATGCCTAATGGTTTGGACCCAATCACCCATCAATAATTTATGGATGACACCATCTTTTTTGGGGCTACTTATAGAAGATAAGCTAGGAATATCAACATATTTCTAGATGACTACTATTTGGAATTTGGGTAGAGCATTAATTAGAGGAAAAGAGAGGTCTTTTTCCTAAACACTCAACTTAGCCTTTAGAAAGACTTGGCAAGAATTTTGAGTTTGAAGGTGGCAAAATTCTTAGGGAAAAATTCTTGGGGAGATTTTTTAGGATTCCCCTATTTGCGGGTATTAACAAGAAAAGCTATTGGGAAAATCTAATCAGCAGTTGCAAAAGTAAAATGGAAACATGGAAAGGTAAATGGTTGTCCTCTTAGTTATTCCAGTATACTCTATGGTGTGCCTATGAATATCTAAGTAATTTTATGAGTATATTGATCATATCCTCAAAAGGTTCTTTTGGAGTTGTACGAGTGAGAAACAAAAATTCCCTTTGGTTGTTTGGGACAATATCTACTCACCAAAGGAGGCTAGAGGTATAGTTATCAAGCAAATAGCAATAATAAATTTGGCTATGGGAGCCAAACTAGTTTCTCCTTTAAATTATTTCACTTAAGGGTAATCATTTAAATCCGATTTGGTATAGTGAGGGTGATCTCTTTGACAAGACCTTTGATTTAATTTCTCCTTTCACAAAGGCCTTCAAAAATAATTTAATCATGCTTTTAAGATCACAAAATAATTCTATAAAGGTTTATCCTATGTTTTCAAAGCCTCATGTTACTAGGTGTCACTTCAAAAGGCCCTCAAGCTACAAATGGATATTAATATCCCTAATTATTATTAGGATGGTTTCCTTTAGTCTCATGAATTCTAGATGCCAGCCTATGATCATGTATATATAGCCTAAGATTTAGCTGGCATCAAACCATGAAAATACCTTAATTAAATGTTATGATGGATCTTTCTAGAGTGGTAGAGACTTTGGAAAATATTTTTAGTAGAAGTGTCTGACTGTAAATTTTCCCTAAGTGGTTGTGAGGTTTATTGTATTTTGTAGAGTGCTAGCCCATTTCTTACTTTAGGAGTACTTGTTGAAGGTTAAAAGTTAATTTTTTATAGTCATAGTAAAATCATGGGGGGTTTGAGGAATCATTCTGAGCCACTTTCTTGTGTGTTGTTATGCCAAAACATTGAGATCTCGAGGATCTTTGAAAATTCCATTTTTATCGCCTTTTTCATTGTTATGAGGGGTTACACTGATGATATTACTATGAAATTATACAATTCATTGTATGAAGACAAAGTTAAAATTGGTAGTATAATGTTTGTGGTGACTCCTAACTTGATAGAAAATGTGCCTATCTTGGATTGCAGTGGTATAATGGTGGAAAATATCAGTAATGGAAACTATCAAAGATTCATTGATAGTTTCCTCAAAGGAGAGGAGAAACTTCAATGTTGCCAAAATGGATATGACAGAGAAAGGCATGGCTCCATGTTAGGTGGTAAATGTGCATATAATGAAATAATTCATAGTGGAAGGCACGTATACTACTATCCATGGGTATCACTTTCTTTTTCTCAACCATATTAGGAGGGATAAAAGGATGAACATTCAATTTTTTTCTTTCTTCTCTAAAGCAATGTAAGGCCAAAAGTGCTTGACGACCCCTTCACTAGGGCCTAATTAAAAGATTGTCTATTCATGTCTCTAATATTATGCTTCTTTCTAGCCCATGAATGAAAATTAACCCCCAAGATAAAAAAACACAAAACAACAAGCCTGACCCTCACCCTAATCCTAATCCCCATAAAATTCATGGTGAGGGCACTTCCTCGAGTAAGCCACCCCTAAAGAAAATCCCTAGATAACTCTCTATGAATAAACATTCCTCCATTAAATGCCTATTAGCAAAATCGTACCCAACTATCACAATTGTGAATGGAAAGAAAGAAAACTAGCAACCCTTCTAGAAATCTATTGAGTGTTAAACAGAAAAACCAAGAAAGCCTTGAATGAAGAAAGATGAAAAATGTCACAATTGAATTTTAGTATGATGATGACCAGGGAAATGTGGATGATTCAAGTAGTGGGAAAGGTGGATGAATGTCTTCTAGGTTGGCAAGTCAATCTACCAAAGGTAAAAAACAATTCTTTGAAGAAACTCAAGAGGAGCCTTCAAATGAAGAGGGGTCCTTAGAACTTAGTAAGAGAAAAATTGTGGTGGTTCTTGGTGAGGAGCTCGAGGATTCTAGGACGATGGAGACCAATAAAGATTAAAAAAAATAGAAGAGATGGATATGCAAGCCATAGGAGATGTGAAAATGAAAGCAATGGAGGACCATTAAAATGAAATGGACTAGGAAAACAAGTCCTTTGAGTATTATAAGACACATTTTTGTGAGCTACAAGAAAAATTTAACAGGATGGACAGAGCATTCAATAGGTTGACCTCACTCACACTGAGAATAATGAGAAGAGCAATGTTTGGAATAGTAAATGTAGGATGCTAAATCTACATTTGGCTAAAATTTCAACACACAACATTAGCAACCAAGCAAATCTTCACTTCCATATGAGATAATCCAATCATGTTTTAAAATGCAAATAAATAAAAAGATGATTAAAACAAAAGCACATAAAAACATGATGTCAATTCTATCTCATATTGGATTGGTGCTTTTATGGAAAGAAGCCCTTTCCCAATAATTGCTTAAGCTTGATGATGAAATTGATATGAATATGATATGAAGATGGTGTGGACAAGATTAGCTCCCCATTGAAGAGATTAACCTTGTATCAGATTGTGGAGGATTTGCTTGAGGGTGAAGCCTCTATTTGTAGGCTTTCAAATGCTAAATGTTCAAAAGGAACCAATGTGGGACTAAAAAATAGGCCAATGAAAAGAGGCCACTTGTCATCATGTGAGTGGTTGATGCATGTGCAAGATTTGGGAAATGTGCCCAAGAGGGGGAAATTTCAAATTTGAAATGAGAGTTAATGCTGAGTTTGACTTTTGCAAGGGGACATGTAAGAGACATGTAAGACTTATTAAATGCCCTGTTGGATGTACATTTCAACTTGCCTTTTGAATTCAAACCTGATGGAATATTCCTCATGGATTCCATGTTGAGTGAAAATGCTGATTTTAATAAATCAATAAATGGATTTATTGGTGCAAGTGGCAAAATCTAGAGAATGTAAGTGGTTAGGATTAGCATTTAATCAGGATTAATTAGCTAGGACGATGATTAGGATGAGTTTGACCTCTTTGACTTAGATATTTGATTTATTTAAATCAGAAAAGGAGAAATATGAATTGGATTTCAATTAAATAAAGTCCTGATTTATTTAATTAAATGGATGATGCAAGATAAAGGTTGAATGATTTATGAGAGATGAAATGATATTATTTGATTAAACCTTTGGATTGACCTGTATGCATATTTTGCGTGTCTACATTTTTCCCCTCTTTGAAGCAATGTACTTGTTACATTGGTTCAAAGAATAAAATTGCTGCGATAAAAATTTAAAAAAAAATCTAGTTTTTGGGATGCCCCAGGGGAAAGAAGTACACTGGTACATTGCCCCCTCAAAAGATCAAATGAAAAGATTCGATTTGAGGGTCGATCTCATGATAAAGAGGTTCAAAATGGATGGTTATGGATGATGATGCAAATGAGATGAGTTTAAGATGCTTAGAATAACAAATCTATATTTTCCTAAACAACTTAAATGATGATATGATGTGATGATGGATGACATGGATGATGTGATATGCTATGATTATGCAATGGATGATTTATGCAGATGCTTAGACTAACAAATCTTTATTATGATGATGATGCAAATGAAATGCATGTGAAATGATCGATGTTTCCTATTATGTATGATATGAATGATATGTGGCATGCTGACAGTTTTGTGGATGCAAGATGGATGCATGATGGATGTAGAATGGATGGATGCATGATGGATGCATGATGGATGCATTGGCAATGTTATGTTAGCGCGGAAATGAGATGATGACAAGAGGATCCAACAAGTCCATGATCTAATGAGACTTTATTAAAGATGATGATGAGGATAGATGATGATGATGATGATTCGCTTATCAAGGATTGGCATTTTAAAAGTGCTACTTACCTTATGTTTGATTACACACATAGGTACGATGCATCAAGGTATAAAGAACCAGGATGGCGTTTTACCTAGTGTAATGGAATTTGACTCAGCAAGCAGATAAGAGTATTCTTGTTCACACTTGACATACAGAAACCTTGCTAGGACGTACCTAACAAATCAAGTATTCACCAAGTTATTTTACAAGAACGTCCAACAAGCACAGCAGACAAAAGATAATGATCATTGCCCCATTCCGATCTCTCTAAATCCTTCACTCGGATATCATCGAGAGGTCCTTGGAATGAGCACAATAAGATAAATCAAAAGAAAAGATCAAGTATGCAAACAAGCCAATGTTGTTCATACCTCTAGCCAAAGGGATGTGTTTTGATAGGATAAGAATCCAAATGATATCCAAAATGATGCCCATTGTCGGAATGATATATCCTAAGACATGCATTGTATAGGATGATGACGGTTTGATAAATTGATTGATAGGCTATTGATACAAGGTTGATTGACATGTTTGCGACTGATTAAGAGTTTGATTTTGCATTTAACAGTTTGTTGTTCACTTTTGATTTTACGATTGAAGATTGATTTTGCTGACTGTTGTGATTGTTTTTGTTTGTGTTTCCAAAGGATGAAGGTGACGATCAATTTATTATGGATGATTGATTATTGCGGGTGAAAGTGAGATGAGACAGATGGATTTTTTCAAATATTTGGATGTTTTTGATGCTTTGAAATCTTTTGAAGTTGTTTTTGGTATTTTTTCAGATTTTCAAATGTTTTGATTTTCAAGTTTTGCGATGTTTTGGGATTTTCTAAGATTTTATGAATGTTTTTGGATTTTGATATGTTTTGATGTTTTTTGATTTTCTAATTTTCTAATGTTTTTGGATTTTCACATGATTTTGACGATTTGGATATGGATATGTGTGATGATACCAGTGCTCTGTTTGGGATTTTGTTCAAGACCAAGCTAAGGTTGATTGATTGAATCGATGGATTGATGATGAAATTGTTGATGATGCACAATAATACAAGGATAGTGTTAAGCAACACAAGGATATCCTGATGATTTCTTCATTGGATTTGATTGATCATGATTGATGAAGCTTGATTTTGGAACAAAAGATGTCTAAATGATTTGATGTGACGTTAACGTGCAAATTAGATGCAACTGATATTGATTGTTTGGATTGATGTTCGATGAAAGATGAAGCTTGATAAGGAATGTCTTCTTGTCAAAATATGCCATGGGCTAGTGATTTAGATTTTGGATCACAAATGCTTGACCAATTTGATTTCAAGTTTTCCAATGTTAGGAACGCTACATAAGGCGAAGGATATAGATCAAGATTTATTCTCAAAGCAAGATGTAAATATCTACCCCCAGTGTCTAGCAATGTATGGAATACAATGGTTGGATGCATGGATAGGTGTATGGATGGATGGATATGATGAGAATGTAAAGGATGCTAAGGATTATCTTTTGATAAGATAAGGTGTTTGGATAAAAAAATTCTCATTGGATAATGCTTCATAGCTCAGATAACATTGGATAGGATAGGATCAGTGAAAATGACCCATGTCAAGATGTTTATCGTAAGCAAGCATAAAGTGTGTCCCAAAATTTCATCAAGATCAAGATAACTTGGATGATGGATGCAGATGTATGCGCATGGATTGGATAAATGATTCATGGATGAATGGATTTATTATGGATAAGATGGATGGAATGTTGGCTTTATGATGGATGGGATGACATGCTTTCACCTAAATTGGTGCATGTAGATGCTCGATTCCACACATGACACCTGTTTTCTAGGTTTTCATCATGGTCTTTCCCAAAGTGCCGCCAATGCGGTTTTCACTAGAGGACAATTTTTCTCTTTACTATTTTCAATCCTTTTTCTAATTTTTTTTTTTGGATTTTCATATTTTTTTATTTTTTTGTATTTTTCTGAAAGATTCATGCTGAACCACCTGGTGGCATTGATGTAGACGACCTTGTCAGAATTTTCCATCGATACCCTACTTGAAGAAGCTACTTTGCTAAGATACCGGAGTTAACTTTGTCTTTGTGTGCACATCTCGATAGAGTTATACGAATCCCTTATGATGAAGAGGTCATTACCAATACATGAATCAATGTAGGGTGGATATCATCATTAAGGTGTCGATGGAAGTAATGAACTAGGATATGAAGTTGGTTGACTTGGGAGATAACAACTTGGGAAGATGAGCAATGATGGGTGGATACGAAAGTGTGCATGGAATTAGGACCAACTGCTTGATATACTTTGTACATCGCTTGAAAAGACTTCTTTTTCTTTTGTGGAGATCTTTGATGGATATTTTTCCCTCTTTTATTTTCCCCCATAGTTTCTTTGACTGATGGAGTTTGATAGGGATGATCTTTCTTTGTATATTTTGGTATCCATTTGTATTTTATTTTTCCACTACGCTTCTCAGCTTCTTTTTCTTTGATGACATTCTTCGTACTTTGATTCAAATATTTCCTTTGATATTGGTCCCAATTTATGGATGGGGTGATGGGTGGATGCAGATCCATGAGATGGTTGGTTGTAGTATTGGCATTGATTTCATCACAAGGATTCTTCTTGCTCCCTATGTTGATGTTTGCTTGAGATGAAGTTTCCCCCAGTATGGTGGTATTAGTACCTTCATGCTTTGATTCTACCTATTCTGAGAGCTCTTGTTTAGAATGCATTCTATGGTAAATGACCATTGTAGATGACATTGTTTCAATTTGTTGCTCTGCTAGCTCTGGATTATACTATTTTATCTGACTTGCTTCCTTGAGTGGATAATGTTGGATATCTTTATTCATGATGTCCTCAGTTTGAGTTTGGGACACATCTGATCTTGATGTTGACAACTCAGTTTGACTATAGGAATCAATAACCTGCTCTTTTCGTGTAATAATGTCAGGAGTAAAGGAGTCCTTATTTGAATGAAGATCATCTACATGTCCATCCACAGAAAGAATCTCATGGGTAGATGTAGGAGTATGTGCTACATGGATATGATCATCTTGCATAGATAAGAGAGTGTCCATTACATTATTGTAGTATCTTGAAGATACAAATTCTTGATCTTGAATGATTCTGGAGTTGCTTTCAACATGCTTTGGATCAAGTTCTTGACATGGATCAGTTTCAAAGGATGGATTGCTTAAAAAGGGTTCTTGGGTGTCATCATTAGACATGGTAAGTGGTTCAATATCCTCAAGTTTCGAGTTCAGGGTTCCTTCAGTATCTGTAGCCATGAGGTTGAAGGATGTCAATATGTCTTGGAAAGGACCATTGCTAGACTTTGGTGGAAGATTTTGATCTTTCTTTGGAATAAATTCTCGAGATATGTACTCTAACTCACTAGGTGATGTAGAGAAATTTTCGTCATGATCATTGGTCGATGGATTGCGCATTATGTCAATAGGATCAAATAATCCTAACACTCCTCGAAAGAGATCGCTGAAAAGTGGCTCTTGATTTATGGTGAGTTGATCATCAAATGGAATAGAAACATCTTGAATGTGCTCATTGATGGATAGATTTTGATCATTGTTTTCAACAATTGTGATGGAGGGATTTCCGATGTCCTCACCATGAGGTCAAATGATGTTGAAATTTCTTGAATTGGATCATTGTTGGTTGGTGGATTTTGATCATGGTTGAAAAATGACTCTTGACCTATGTTGATTTGATCATTGGATGAAGTAGACATAGCTTCAAGATGCTCAGTGATGGATTGATCTTGATCCTTGTTTTCAACAGTTGTCATCTTTTGTGTTTGTGCTTGTGTTTGTTGGGCAGCTTGAGAGGCTTGTTGTACTTGTTGAGCTTGTCTTTCTTTTTGTGTGGCTAGATATTGTTGGATAGCCTTTTGGTAGGCTTGGTGAGCTTTTAGCGCAATGTCATATTGTCTTGCTAAGTTTGGTTTTGGTGGTAGTGGTGGCAGATTTGGAATCGTGTTGGATGCGATGACAAGTGGTTGAGATATGATTGGAGAGATCATGCTAGTGAGGGGTTGAGATATGATGGGTGTGATAGGGGTGGATGGAGTGATCGAGGTGATAGGAATGGTCAGAATGACCAAGGTGATAGGTCCTTGGGAGACCATGTTTTCATTTGTCATGAGTGATGTTATTTGATTAGATACCATCTATTGTTGCGATGTTGATGGTATATTCAATGGATTTGATGTGATGGCTTGATTGGTCTTAGGTGGATTGATTTGGATGGAGTGATTGGTTCTAGGTAAAGGGGGAAGTCCTAAACCAAGGAATGATGTTGATATGGGTAATGGTGGTGGAGATGTCTCTTGGCGCAATGACTCAATTATTTTGGTAAGTGTAGCAATTTGATCTAGCCAAATTTGTTCTTGATTTCGATCTTGACTCCCTTGATATAGTTGATTTGGCTTGTGTTTAAGTAAATTTGGAGTGTGTACTTGTGTTTGATTTTGGACAATGTTCTGATTTGGGATGACACTTAGATTTGGCATGATAGGTTGAATTTGACCATTGTTCATGTTTGGAATATTCGTATGATTTGCAAATGTATCCATCCCAAAGTTTTCTGAATTCATGTTTCAAAAACTTGTGTTTGGTACATTCTCATTTGGCTTGTAGGGATTTGGTGGGATGACGTTATTCGTTTGAAGGATCATGCTTTGATTGTTCGGTGGATAGACTTGTAGTCTTGGATTTAGATCTGTCATCGGAAAATGTGTTCCAATCTTTCATTTGGGCATACTCACACTTGTTGTGCCATTGACATTTGTAGAAGGTAATGATCCCATGTATGGATTGTATAAGTGTGAGTTTTGATAATCAATCAGCATTGTAAGGCTTTGATAGCTTAGTTGAATTGGATTACTCATGATGTATGGCTCAAGTTTATATTCCATGTTCCTCTTGTGTTTTGACCTTGTTTGCAAAAGTGACCTCTAAGGTTCTTAGGACTAATGATGAGAAGAATGATGAAAGGGGTGAATGATATGAGTATTGAATTTTTAGGGACCTTGTATCAATGCTAGACTTAAGGTTTTATTTTGATAATGAACTTGTAAACCCTAAGATGTTAGATTTGATCTTTAGGATGAACTTGTTCAAAGGATTGCTAATTTAATTAAATGTATTAGAAAGGATGCATTCTGACACACCTAACTAAAGAAATGATTTTGATTTTATTTAAAGATATACCCAAGTCTAGAATGATGTTTTCAAAGCTCTAAAGTTGTTTGGACAGATGAATTTTAATAACTATTTGGGATTTGGATGAAGTGTTTGATTTGATCCTAAGTGAATCTAGGAAGGACTTGTTTACTAGGCCAAGATAGTGAAGAACATGCATTTTCTCTAAGAGTAATTCAAAATCAAAAGACCAATGCTTGCATGAAAACCATATAACCAAAAGATGTCAAGCACATGTGTGGGGTCCAATTGATTTAATCTTTGCTTAACGTATTATTTTTACCACAAACAAAATCTTGATTAGGTTTTCAACTGAATGTCCAATGTCCTAATTCCCTTTCATCCCACAAAGTGCATTATGTGGAAATCGAGGAAATCAAGGCAAAGGTTGCCTAAAGTTGACTTTAGTAAAAGAAAATTGAGATGAAATCCAAATGTTTAGATGCCTCTAAGGATATGAATCCCAAGGGAAAGCAATAACATGTCAATTTTTTCAAGGATATTTGCCTCTTCTAAAGGGTTTGCAATTTTGATGATTCATTGAATGTTGGTTTTCCAATGTTTTTGATTAAAGTACTGCATTTTCAAACTGACTCACAAGCAATAACACCCTAGCTCAATTGGTGTGTTTTTCTTGGTGGGCTTGCCTCATGCCCTTCGTAGTAGAAGAGACGATTTTACATGCAACCAAGGACAAAATGTAAAGGTATGTTAAGAATGAAATCTTAACCTCTATATTTCAACCAAGATTGGACATGGAAAGTAACTTCTTGGAATCTAAATTCCAATGCACCACTTTGATAAACTTGTTGGATGGACTAGTTGGCTACTAAAAACAAGGTTCTTAATGACACAACATTGGGGACATGGAACCTTGTGAGCATCCAGCAAACCACTAAAGGATTTAATCAATCCTACTAGGGGCTCTTATATATTTTACGATAGTACTCCATTTTGAAAGACACTGTATGGCTAAGGCCTACATACCATGAGGACTTGACAGTTTAGTCTTATCCATTTATATACCAGCCCGAATGAAAAATCAGTTGGAGTCACCTTCGAGTTCTCCTTTCGGATGTGTCTCTTAGGCAGGCCCCTCTAAAGGTGAACAATAGCAAGCAAGCACATTCGTGGTTCGATCAACCTTCGTTTAGAAACAAAGGGAGAACACACGCAATATCCCTAACTCACACTCGCAAAGTATTTTTCTCAATTTTAGTTCCCAAATCAAAGTGTGGAGGGAATATTTTATGCAACTTAATGTCATCAAAAAGACTTTTGGTTCTCAAGATCACTGTGAAGCACGAGAGAAGTTCATACGCCTTTTTAGATGAGATTACTTTGAATAAGAGAGTACGAAACACAAAAAACACATGTCCATTTTAAGCCTCAAAGAAAAAGTGAGTTCTTTTTAAGCACCAAGATGAAATGTTTGAAGTTTCTTTGTTCCATTTTAGCCAAATCCAAAAGCTAGTGAGTTTCTAGGGTTCAATTTTAGACCAACTTTGAAAAGATTAAAGCAATGATTAATTTTAAATCCCAAATTAATTGGTCTAAAATAGAAAATAATAG
>VDFB02380120.1:0-15117 GCA_007258455.2 Sequoia sempervirens | reverse complement strand
TTGGCCAGTGAAGAAAAATTGCTAATAGACTCTCAAGGGTACAACCTCACCAAGTTTCGGTTAGACCAACACTATTGTGAGAATTTACAAGCTAAGCTCGAAGATGATCTACATCCTCTTCTTGTTGGTCACACAATACACAGTTGAAGGGGGAAAATATTCCTAGCTTGACCAGTCTCTCATAGTTAAGGATTCGCTTATTTAACGTTAACCAAGCTAACGACCTTGCTTTTGGAAGAATTACAGAGTTCCAACATAATTTATAAGGCCATTTTGTTGATTGAACATTACCTTGTTGGATAATTAATGAGTAGCCTAGGTTCACCTTATAATTAGTTGACTTGGAAGGAGCCCAAATGAGCCTGTCAGGGTCCCTAGAGAGAAATTTTTGTCTTCGCTGGAGGATGTTTTGACAACCTAACCTTTGGTTTGCTCGGTACTGCAACCAACAAAATTTTTCCATTTTGCATTTGAAAGAAGGTTCCTCTTTCTAGCTTAAGGTAGTCTTTTATTTTACACCCTAGTGGTTTCTCTCAAGTATATTCTTGCTTCTAATCCTTCCATTTTGGATACGGTGGAAGCCATTCCAAGAGTCTCTCCAAAATAGTGTTTTTCTCCATTATATATAGACCAAGTTAAATGTGCATGATAACTTCTCTCTGTGTTATGATAAAATTCCACATTTTAGAGCCCTTTAGTGGATTTTCATACATAAATATATGTTTAGGAATTGTAGAGTCTATGTATTTTCTTTACATGATTCTGGACCATTTGGAAGAAGGTTTTCCAAAAATGTTCCACGCTAGTTTGGTCCCCAAGGCCCAGTTCCTTGCCTCTATGTCATGTCCCCAATTTGGGACCTAGTTCCAGCTGGTGGGAAAAAGTATTTTTAAATGCTAATTCAAAATAATATTAAATAATCATAATATAATATTAAATAATTATTAAATAATAAATAATAAATTTAAATTATTGTTAAATAACATTTCAATTTAAATAAATTCTCTCTCGTTGACTCGATTTTAGAAGGAATTATTGCTTCCTATTTATATCAGCATGTTTCAACTATGAAGGCATGGATCAGGATTCTGGAATTGGGTCATAGCTTCTGGGCTTTCAGGGACGTACTCTCCTGTCAGTCGTCCAGATCATGATTTCCTATCCCATTCCCATATCTCATAGGTCCCTAGACGCTTGGGCCGAACTTTCAATACACACAACAATATCATTGGCAGCGAGGTACTACTGGTCTGAGCAATATTGTGGTGGAGAGTCCATCACCAGATCCAAGAGGTCAGGCGATTTCCAGGCCGGTTTTGACATTCCATAGAGTGAACTCCATTGTGAATCGGCAGTATAATTACCATCCGTCGAGGAGATATATTCCTAGGTGGAATTAAGAGAGAGATCATGTCAGAAGCTCTCTATAGGATCACTATTCTGAAGACATCAAGTTTTGGAAATATCGATGGGACGCGGATCACCATTCATCGACTCAGGGGACTTTTCAGGTTGTATATCTGTGACCATTGACCATTGGGAGCAATGCTAGCGCCAAGCCAATGGGAGCACAGTATGACAATGATTCCATTCTGGGCAACCCAACTCAGTCTAAGGCGGGCACTTGCATTGCAACCATTTGATATTCTAAGGTTCTGAAGCGAACTCTTCCTTGCACATTGACATTCCTAAGTAATCCAGAGATTATGCGACTGTGTAAGAAAGTAAGGATATTCGTTATCATGTGATCTCCTCAATCAACTGTTATTAATATGATCCTAGCGATAATGGATTCTAAATGATATTGTTGATGTATCTCATATGTTTCATCCATGCCAATTTGTTTTCAATCAGTATTTCATTATGATTCATGAAGGACTTGATTCTAAATATTATCTAAATATTATTTTTGTTTCTAAGAGGCTTACAAATCCCGGTTACTATATATATATATATATATTGGGTGATCCATGATTTATTTGCATTTTGGATAACCGTTTACTGACTATTCAGTTGCATTTCCATATTCAAATATGGGATCAGTGTTTTGGCTTTACTATTTTATGTGCATTTAGGGTAGTTACCTCACAGTGGTATCAAAGTCTGAATCTTGCTAGCCTGCGGGTCTAATTTCTTTTAGATGCATGCAGATCTACATTGGAGAGGAGAAATAACATGGATTGGGGATGTAGCTTACCTGAATTCTTACCCAGGGTGGAGGACATAGACCCTGTCCAATAGCTATTGCTGAAAGCAGGAAAAAAGATAGAATAATACACATCTCAAGCCCCCATAATGTTGGACCAATACCAAAGTTTATCGGATCATGCAAAGGCTTGTATTCCCCTTGATAATTACTTGAAGGCACTTGAGTCCCACTACCCCCACAAAAAGGGATTTTATGACAACATAAGGCGAAAGAAGAAAGAAGAGGAAGATTCAAAAACTACCAAGGAAGAAATTAAAGGGCCGAAGCTAGATGAATCAGTCTCAAAACAAGAAGAGTCCAAGGCAATGGAACATGAGCCAAATGAGGAAGTTGTAGAAGTGATTGAGTCCCTTGAAGATGCTGAAGTGGAGCCTGAAGTGGAGAAGATTTCTGCTATGCATGAGGGGATCAAGGAAGATATGATGATAACAAAGCAAAAAGAAGGATCAAAGTTTCGAGCTGACCAACAGGAGGACACCTCTATGAAAAAAGATAGTATTGTCGAAGTTGCACCATCCCAAACCCAAGCATTGTAGGTCTATCAAGGAAATCCTGTGATTATGCACTCTGATTATAGGGAGGAGGGCCAAGAAACGTTTACACTCCCTTGTTCTAGGATTGATTGGATCATTGATGGAGTTTGGATGAGAGATAATTATCTCACCTCGAGGTTGCATATGTAGATTCAAGAATTGAATCCCACGTTTCTAACCCGGTTGATAAACTCAAATAGAAAACAAATGAAACAAGACAATTACATACAACTGCAATTGAATATCAATTAACATTAAAAAAACTATATTAACCATACCAAGAATTCATAAAAAAAAATAGAGTGCTCTATTTTTATCAGAAATATAATAATGTGTTCTATTTTGAAAACAAAACTGTTCTCTTATTGCAGCAGCAGCAAAATGAAAATACAAAGTAGATCATATAAAGAGTCCAATACAAGGAAGGAAAAAACAAAGCATCACCTAAACTTAGCATGAACATCATGCTTTTAACAGCAGAAAGTAGAAAAAACAAGGCTTTAAAAGAAATCTACTTTAAAACAAAACAACTGGCTAAGATTAGCCACGCTGGAAAAAAACAAGGATCTTCTTCAAATCAATTCTCTTCTAAATGAAGTCACCTTGAAGTCACATCAATTATCTTATACTCCCCTTGATCTTTGAGAGGGCTCACAGATACGATCAGTAACATATTGCGTCTTACCATTTGCTTTGGTGAAGATGTCTGCTAACTGATCCTTAGTGCTGATGTGCTTTAATTCAACTTCCTTCTTCTGTACTAAATCACGGATGAAGTGATACTTCAAATCAAAATGCTTTGTTCTACTGTGATGAACCGGATTCTTTGCTAATTTGATGGCACTTATATTGTCACAATAAATCACTGTAGGCTGAATCTGTTTCTCACCAATTTCTTCTAAAACTTTTCGAAGCCAAAGAGCTTGTGTACCTGCTGAGGTAACTGCAACATACTCTGCTTCTGTGGATGAGAGAGCAACCATGCTTTGTTTCTTGGAACTCCAAGTAATCAAACCAGAACCAAAAGAGAAACAATTTCCAGATGTAGACTTACGATCATCCATACTACCTCCCCAATCTGAATCACTAAAGCCAACAAGATTGAATCTTTTAGAAGAGTAGTAATGAATACCATAATTTAGAGTACCTTTCACATACCTCAAAATTCTTTTAGCTGCCTTCATGTGTATTTCTGATGGATTTGTCATATACCTTGAAACAAGTGAAACTGAATATGCTATATCAGGTCTTGTGTGGGTCAGAAACATCAAACTCCCAATAATACTTTTGTAAGCAGTCTCATCAACTAATTCAGCACCATCATTCCTACTCAACACAACTCCATGAGCACTTGGAGTGGAGTATGGTTTACAATCAACCATGTCAAACTTCTTCAACATATCTTTTGCATATTTGGTTTGGCAAATGAAAATTTCATTTTTACATTGATAAATCTCCATTCCTAAAAAATATTTCATGAGACCAAGATCTTTCATTTCAAATTCTTTCATCATAGCAATTTTGAACTCATCTTTCATCTTAGAACTGCTACCCATATACAACAAATCATCAACATACAAACTTATAATAAGAATATCATTACCTTCTTGTTTGTAGTAAAGGGTAGGTTCACTCTTACTTCTCTTGAAGCCATTCTCTTGAAAGTATCCATCAATTCTTGCATACCATGCCCTTGGTGCTTGCTTGAGGCCATACAAAGCCTTCTTCAATTTGTAGACATGATTTTCTTTTCCTTCCACTTGAAAACCTTGTGGTTGTTCCACATATACTTCCTCTTCTAAGTACCCATTCAAGAAGGCACTTTTCACATCCATATGTTGTATGCTCCAATTCTTTTGAGCTGCTAATGAAATCAGCATTCTAATGGTCTCTTGTCTTGCAACTGGTGCAAACGTCTCTTCATAGTCAATCCCATATTTTTGTGTGAATCCTTTAGCAACTAATCTTGCCTTATGCCTTTCAACACTTCCATCACTGTTATGCTTAGTCTTGTAGATCCATTTGGTGCCAATCTTCTTCTTGTCATGTGGAAGCTCTGTAAGCTCCCAAGTATCATTCCTATGAATGGAATCCATCTCTTCTTGCATTGCTTGCATCCAAACCTCATTAGTACATGCTTCTTCAAAACATGATGGTTCAAAATCAGCCTTGGTAAATAAAGCAAAATTAACTGTCTCACCTATTGGATTTTCTTCATGTGCTTGATTGGCACTCCTTTGATAAATATCACTCAAACTTTTTACCTTCCTTCTAGAACTTGGAGTTGAAGATGGACTTGAAGAATTAGATGAGGGGCTGCTTGGTGGATTTATAGCAATTGGGACAACAACATTAGTGGGCTGCTCATGATCAATATCATCATTCAAAACAGATTTTGACTTCTCCATTTGGCCTTTTTGATGACCAAAAACTCCCCCTTCATCAAAAATCACATCTCTTGAAACAATAAGTTTATTAGTGAGAGGATTATATAACTTGTAAGCTTTGCTTTCTTCACTATACCCAACAAAAATACATGACTCACTTTTAGCATCTAACTTTTGTCTATTCTGATCAGGTACATGAACATAAGCTAAACATCCAAAAACTCTAAAATGATTAACATTAGGCCTTTTCTCATACCATGCTTCATAAGGAGTCATCTTCTCAAGTGCACTAGTGGGACTTCGATTGAGAATATACACTGCTGTAGCAACTGCATCTCCCCAATAAGAGTTACTCAATCCCTTGGTTTGTAACATGCTCCTTGCCATTTCTACCACAGTGCGGTTTTTCCTTTCAGCTACCCCATTCTGTTGAGGTGTGTATGGAGTGGTGAGCTGCCTCTTGATGCCATTCATATCACAATAATCTTGAAAGGCTCTTGAACAAAATTCTCCTCCACGATCAGTTCTTAAACATTTGATTTTGCACCCTTTCTCATTCTCCACAAGTGCTTTAAACCTCTTGAATGTATCAAAGGCTTCATCCTTAGTCTTCAAAAAATACACCCAACATTTTCATGAGTAACCATCAATAAAAGTGAGAAAATATGATGACTTACCCAAACTCTTTGTTTGCATCGGTCCACAGATATCTGAATGAACAAGTTGAAGGGGGTAATGGGCCCTCCATGCAGTGCCTTTTGGAAACCTTTCCCTTGCATGCTTTCCTTTTGCACATCCTTCACAAACCTCCTTGTGCTCTTCAACCTTGGGCAAACCAGCAACTAATGCTTGTGAGGTCAAAAGCTTCAAACTGTGAAAGTTTAAATGGCCATACCTTAGATGCCATAGCCAGCTTGTATCCTCAAATGCCATATTGGCAAGGCTGCTGTTATTTTCACCAAATCTCAATGGAAACATCCTATTTTTCATCATAGGAACAACTGTGACTACTCTGTTTCCCTGACTCTTATCAAAAATTGTACATTTCTTATTTTCAAAAACAACTCTATAGTTCTTCTCACATAATTGTCCAACACTTAACAAATTATGTTTTAACTCAGGAGTGTAATAAATATCTTTAACACTCTTCATACCTTCTTTTGTGTGGACCTCCATAATTCCTTTTACAGCGACCACCAATGATTTATCATCACCGAGCTGAATCTTTGACTTGAAACTTTCATCCTTTGTTGAAAACAACTTCCCATTTCCTGACATATGGTTAGAGCATCCAGAATCTAGGTACCAAACATCTTTACTAGTATTTTCACTTTTAGAATAAGATAAGAATAAATTATCTAGAGGATTTTCATAACTTTCTTGAGCATAATTAACATTTTTACCTTCTTTTAGTCTACATTCTCTTTCAAAATGTCCATACCTATTACAATGGTAACATTGAACATTCCTTTTATCAAATCTTCCTCTACCTCTGCCTCTTGAACCACCTCTTCCTCTTGAAAAACCTCTGCCTCTACCTCTTGAATTATTCTGATTTTGACTTTTACCTTGACTTTGATTGCTTTTGCTACTACTGCTACCATCATCATTCTTTGTGATTTGTACTTTGGAGGAAAAGGCTTTCTCAACACTTTCTCCAAAATAATCTTTTAATCTTTCTTCATGTGAGATCAAAGATCCAACAAGGTGATCGAATTAAAGGGTTGTCAAATCCTTACTTTCTTCCATTATTATGGCGACGTGATTCCATCTTGGTGTGAGAGATCAACACCTTTTTTATCAGAATCTCAGTGTTCACAGTTTCTCCAAGTGTAGCCATCTTATTGACCACATCTTTTACTCTGACACAATACTCACTCACACTTTCTCCTTCTTGCATCTTTAAATTCTCAAATTCTCTCTTCAATGTCTGTAACTTAACAACTTGGACTTGATCACTGCCTTGGTAAACTTCTTTTAGAGTCTTCCAGGCATCCTCAGCTGTCTTTGCACCTGCAATTCTTGGAAATAAACTCTTGTCTAGGGCTATTTGAATATGAAACAATGCTTGAAAATTCTTCTTCTTAGCTTCCTTCCTTGCTGTTCTTTCATTGATTGGGAGGGCATTCCAATCAGCTAGCTCCTGGTAACCTGATTCAACAATCTCCCACAAATCTTTTCCTATTAAAAAAGTCATCATTTTTATACACCAATAATCATACTCATTACCATCAAATTCTGGAATGGGCAAGCTGTTAGAATTCGACATGATAATCTTTGGCGAAATTCGAACAACTAGATCTTAAACCCAAAACAAAATACCTGCTCTGATACCAAATGTAGATTCAAAAAAGAATCCCCTGTTTCCCACAGCCAGCTAATAAACTCAAATAGAAAACAAATGAAACCAGACAATTACATACAACTGCAATTGAATATCAATTATCATTAATATAGTAATCATACACGAATTCCTGTAAAAACAAAGTGCTCTTGTTTTTATCAGACCATTCAATTATCGCATGTTTTGAGAAAACAGAGCTACATTTCTCTTATTACGCAGCGACTGAAAATGAAATACAAATTAGATAATATAAAGTCGATGCAAGAGAAAAAACGAAAAAAGAAGCATCCACCTAAAACTAGCATGAGCGGCGTATAGCTTTGGCTACTTGAGAAGGAAGTAGAAAAAACAAGGCTTTAAAAGAAATCTACTTTAAAACAAAACAACTAGCTAAGAATAGCCACGCTGGAAAAAACAAGGATCTTCTTTAAATCAATTCTTTTCTAAATAAGAGTCCGCCAAGTCAGCATCAATTATCTTCCCAGCATGAGTGAGGTATTCTTCAACAGAGCATCTTGGAAGAAAATGATGACATCAAGATTTGTACGATCAAACAAGTGCCTCACGAGATGTTGCAGAAGGGAAATGATGCTTGTGATGGTTTCATCAAAGTAGCCCAATAAAATGGTGGAGCAGTGAATTTTAGATTGATATGGGATCCTAGTATACAAGTGTGAATTGCTTGAGGACAAGCAATTTTTGAGATGGAAGGACTGTTATGTCCCCAATTTGGGACCTAGTTCCAGCTGGTGGGAAAAAGCATTTTTAAATGCTAATTCAAAATAATATTAAATAATAATAATATAATATTAAATAATTAATAAATAATTTAAATTATTGTTAAATAATATTTAAATTTAAATAAATTCTTTTTGGCCAACTTGATTTGAGAAGGCATTATTGCTTCCTATTTATATCGACATGTTTAAACTATGAAGGCATGGATTAGGATTTTGGAATTGGAGCATAGCTTTCGGGATTTCGGGGATGTAGTCTCATGTCAGTCATCTAGATCGTGATTTCCTATCCTATTCCCATATCTCACAGGTCCCTAGATGCTTGGGCTGAACTTTCAATACACATGACAATATCATTAGCAGTGAGGAAATACTGGTCTGAGCATTATTGTGGCGGAGAGTCCATCACTAGATCTAGGAGGTCGGGCCATTTCCAGGCTAACTTTGACATTCCATAGAGCGAACTCCATTGTGAATCGGTAGTATAATTACCAGTCGTCAAGGAGATATATTCCAGCGTGGAATTAAGAGAGAGATCGCGTCAGAAGCTCTCTATAGGATCACTATTCTGAAGACATCAAGTTCTAGAAATATCGATGGAATGCGGATAACCATTCATCAACTCAGGGGACTTTCTGAGTTGCATTTTCGTGACCATCGGGAGTGATGCTAGTGCCAAGCCAGTGGGAGAACAGTATGACAGCGATTCCATTCTGCGCAACTCGACTCAGTCTAAGGCGGGCACTTGCATTGCAACCGCTTGAGATTCAGAGATTCTGAAGCAAACTCTTCCTTGCATGTCTACATTCTTGGGCAATCCGGAGGTTCTGTGACTGTGTAAGAAAGTAACGATATTCCTTATCGTGTGATCTCCTCAATCAACTGCTATTAATCTGATCCTAGCGATATTGAATTTTGAATGATATTGTTGATGTATCTCATATGTTTCATCCGTGCCAATTGGTTTTCAATCAGTATTTCATTGTGATTCATGGACTCGATTCTAAATATTATCTGAATATTATTTGTGTTTCTGAGAGGCTTACAAATCCTAGTTACTATCACTGATAAATATATATATTTGCGTGATCCATGATTTATTTGCATTCGGGATGACCGTTTATTTATTGTTCAATTGTATGGACATATTCAAATCTAGGATCAGTGTTTTGGCTTTACTATTTTCTGTGCATTTAGGGTAGGCACCTCACACTCTAGGTTATTTAATCCAGCTCCTCCATATTTTTTTTCTTTAAAGATTTTATTCCACGAAACTAATGGTGTCTTGCCCTTTTCCTTATTGTCAAGATTCCCATGCTAGAGAAACTTTTTGATGCATTGCTCTATATATTCACTTGCACTAATTTTGGTAGATTAAAAACTAACATAACATAATTAGGGATAGTTGAGAGGACTACTCTGGTTAGTGCGAGCTTTCCTATGATTGTTAGTCATCTTCCTTTCCATGATGCTATTCTATTTTGAATTTGGGTCACAATTTTGTTCCAAAAATCAAGCTTGTTTGGCCCTAAAAAGAATGGAATACCTAAGTATTGGCTTGGTAATTCATCAGATTTGAAATCAAGAATAGATAGGATACATGTTGAAACTGTTGGTAAGGTATTTAGAAAGAAAATAATTGATCTTTTTTCATTTATTTTTTGACCTGAAGCCCTACAATAATTGTATAAAACCTTTCTAATGCCTCTTGCTTCTTGGACAGTAGATTTGGAAAATAAGAGTATATCATTTGCAAATAGTGAGTGGGTTATATTGATGTGTGAGTTTGGAATGTCTATACCTTTCCAAGCACCTTGAGCTCTTGCCCAACTCAGCGATTTTTCCATTAAAATGAAAACGAAGGGCGATAAAGGATCACCTTGTCTAACGCCTTGTGAGGAATTGAAGAAGCCAGTTGGGATGCCATTTACCAAGACTAAAAAATAGGTCTGTGATATAAATGAACTAGCCCTCCAACACCATTTATGTGAAAAGCTAAATTTTTTAGCACTTTTAAGAGGAAATCCCAATTTAATTTGTCATAGGCCTTCAAAATGTCAAGTTTGATAATCATTGATGGGATTTTTCCTTCCTTGATGGAATTTAGTGTTTCATGGGCTATTAAGGCCACTTTAGCTTTATCCTTGCATGGGAAAAAGCCTCCTTGTTCATCTAAGATAATTCCTTGAATGATCTTGGCAAGTCTCATAGTGATTGCTTTGGAAAAAAAATGTAAATGTTGTTGCACAGAGATATGGGCCTAAAATTAGCAAAGGTAGAGGGATTATGTTTTTTAGGGATTAACACTAAGAATTTTCTATTAAGTTCCTTTAACATCTTTCCATTTCTCCTTGATTCCTCTAAAGATAACATAATTTCACGCCATGTGAACTCCCATCCATTTTGGAAGAACATGGCAGTAAACCCATTTGGGCCTAGGGCTTTGTCTGGTGACATAAAGAAGACCACTTCTTTTACTTCTTATAATGTAAAAGGTTTTAGCAAGAGGTCATTATCTTCCTTAGGGATCAACAAGGGAATATGTTGGATGAAATCATCTGAGATGATATTGTTTGCATGTGTAGTTCATTCGAGTGGCTCACTCTATAAGTTTGCGAAGAAGCGGATTACTTTTGAACTAATGGATTTTTTTCCTTCAAGTTGCTACCTGAGGGGGAGCTGATTTTGAATATAGTGTTTTTTTTGGTCTAGATTTTGATAATAAATGGAAGAATTTAGTGATTTTTTCCCCTTCTTTGAGCCATAGCTCTCTAGATTTTTTCCTCTAGTATATTTCTTCTCTTGTTAGAGTTTCTTCTAGTTTTGATTGTAGTTTTCTATGCAGGTTGAAATTGGAGTTGTTCATAATACTTCTAATGATATGATCATTGATCTCATCAAGCTAGGTTTGTAGTGTTATTTTCTGCAAAATATATTCTTGAAGTGTTGCTCATTCCAAGATTTTATTTTTTGTTTGATGTGTGATAAAAAATTCTAACTGAAACATTTTGGAGGCAGAAATAAAGGGTTAATTTTCATACCACTACCTAATTTGAGGTAGGAAATGGGGGTCTCTGAACCACATTTCCTGGAACTTGAAGGATTCAACTTAGGATGCATTGTTTGTGAAGCTAAGAACAATTGTATGGGGAAGTGATTTGAACCAAAGATTGAAAGGATAGATGACTCAAAAGGATCTATTTTCATCGACCATTCTATATAAATTAGGAATCTATCTAATCATTCTGCAATTAAGCAAAAGTCCTTTTTACTATTTGTCCATGTCAATGTACCATTTTGGGAAGATCAATTTGATAGATCATTTTTGGGGGGATTATGCCCCATTTTTTTCATCATGGTGGAAAATTGCATTGCAATCACCCCCCAAAAGAACTTTTTCCTATTTTAGGTTTGATAAGATGGGGGATATGGCATCCGAGAGGAACTTTTTCTTGAACATTGATGTGGGCACATAAATATTAAACAACCAAAAGTGTAGGTCAAAGGAAGTTACCTTCATGAGAATCTAGTGTTTCTTTAAGAGTATTAGTTCAAGTTGGGTATTCCTATCATTCTGTAACATAGCTAAGCCTCCTAAGGCTCCTTGTGCTTGAGAATGTAAGAATTGGCATTTCTTCTATTTGTTGAGGACAACTTGCACTTGATCATCAGTGAATTTTGTTCCTTGCAACCTAATGATATTTCCTTCACTAAACTCTAACTGATGCTTTATCAAGTGTCTTTTGTTAGGGGCATTCAAGCCCCTAACATTCCATGATAGGACTCTCATTTCTCTCTAGGAGAGTAGTAGGCTCTTCTCAGTTTAATGTTTTTATCCAATCTAGATTGGATCCTATCAACTATTCCATCCTAGGTTTTCTTTCTTTTAGAAAGCCTACCTCTAGTCGAGGGTGTTGTAGTTGGCATATGAGATAATGTTCTATCTAATTGTATTTTGTGGATGGGGTTTTGGGAATGGAAAGGGAATGACAGAGGAGAAGAAAGTAACAAGGTTCACCAACACAATCTGATGTGATTTTGTTCTCTTAATATTGAAATTTTGGTAGATCCAATATGGTTTTTAAATGTCACAAAGAGATATTTTTCATAGATGGAGCTATATTCAAAATTTTCTAGTGGAAACTCAACCACTCTTTGTTTAGGGGCCTTTTCCATCAATTATTTTGCATTTAGGAGTATATATTATTAATAAGTTATAGAATTTGTTAAGATAATTATGTCAATAGGTGTAAAATCTAATAGGAGAAAATTTGAAACATAATGATATGATTGTGTTCACAAAAAAATCACAACTAATTAAAAATATTAAGAAAAAATCTTTATTAATAAATAAATAAAATCATAATAATATATAATATATTTTTTAAAAATAAAATAAAACACATTAATTAAGAGCTTCAAAACTAATATATGTTTGCATCTTTTATGTAAATTTAAGATATCTATACTAGTCATATTATAATTAAATGTCAATCCTAAATAAATTCACTAATAAATTAATAAATAGTATACTACATTTAATCTATAAGACCTAGTGATATTCATCTAATTATATTTTATTGTTAACTTTCTATTTCCTCTTCATACCAAAGACACAAAATAGTCACTTAACAAATTATAAAATATAATTTCTTCAAATACTAAATTTACCCCATCCTTCATATTTACACAAAATAAGTCAATTTTATATAGATATTATCAAATATAATTAAATAATTAAATATCAAATTTTATTTCATATATTTAAATTTGCAATAAATTATCGTATTTTTAATATCTTGCTTTTAAATTATTACTTTATATAATAATACATCACACAAAATAAAATTTCGTTTATATAAAGAATATTTTTTATGGACCATTAAGGAATCATCCATGCCCTAATTATATAAGACACATCACTAGTTTGAGATGTATGTTAAGAACACTATTGATATTTAACAATTTGAGGTCACTCATGAATTACAAACTTAAATCTTATGGTTTATGTTGACTTGTTTATCTTTTTTTCTTACTTGTGCTTGCTTTATACAATAACTACTCATTTTTCTCTCTAAATATAGAGATAATAATTAATATAAAATTATTTTTTAATAAAAGTTATATTATTTTTTAATAAAAGTTATATTATTTTAAAGAAAAAATGTAAAATATAAAAAATTTAAATACATATTTTTAAAAAAAAATAAATTAAATTAATTTATTAAAGAAGAAATAGTAGAATACAAAAATTCTGATAATCAAGTTAAGAAGGATGCTTAAGAAATTACATGTGATAAAAATAAATTTAAAAGTATATTTTTAATAGGAGATTACATAATATAATTAACAAATTATATTGCAAATATCAAAACTTAAATTGACTAACTTCAAAAGACTAATAAACCATAATGTTCAGAGAAAATATCTAATAATTGATAGATTATGTTTGAATGTTTTTAATATGTGGTAAAAGTATATGTGGAAAAACTGTCAACTGAAAACGCCGTGAAAGTCATAGTGGCGGTAGAAGGAGAAATTTTACAAAGTTAAAAAGCCTTCAAGATCGAAGAGAAAAATCTCCATGAATAACAGATGGTAGAAAATTACCTAAGATAATAAGTAACAAGATCGAAAAGATAAAAGAGAAACTTAAAAATTGATATGAACCTACCGGTAAGAAAAATTAGATAGCAAAGTTTGAGAATAGATATAAGCTGCTTAACAAAATTACTTTTAAGAGAATTTAAAGACACCAAAGGAACACCAGTTTCTTATATATATTTATTAATTATATGGACATAGATATAGATATATATCATGATATATTTTTGATAATTATATAATAGGGTTCTGATTGTGTAGGAAAGAAGTATTTAGCAGTGTTTTTTCAGAGAAGAGAGGGCAGAAAGGACTCTTATCTCCACTATTATTAAGAGTAGATTTGTGTAATTTTTTATTACATATAAAGATAGACAGGGCTAATTTTTTCACATAAATGAAATAAACAATTTAATGTTAATTTTGATGAATGAAAAAATGATAATTATTTATCATTTTTTTAATATGAGATGCAAATTTTACCATAATACATTAATTAATTAAAGTAATATTTATTTAATTAATACTCCTTACTTTCTTCTATTTTCCTAAGTTTTAGATTAAGGTAAATAATTATTTATTTATCTACCCTACCTTATCTTCCTTTCATAAATTAAATAAATAAATTTTATTTATTGAATTCTCCCCTTCCATGTCACATCCTGCAACTCTTCCTTGTTCCTCTAATCCTAATCTTAATCACCCACTTAATTCCCTCCCTAAACATTTTCACATTCCCAATCCATGATTAGGAAAGGGGACAACTCCCTTCCATTTACTGCTCACATTTTTTTGTACCCTAATCTTAAAGGGTTTCCTCTTTTGGGAAGGAACTATATGATTCTTTGTCCCAAAAGTGCACTCAAGTACACCTAAAGAATTAAAAATTATTGCGCTCTTTTCAAGTTATATTACCTCAATTAGTGTTTCATATGTTTGTGGCTCACCAAGATTTAGAGATATATTCCACTAAGACGAATGTTTGAAAGATGACTGGCATGTACAGCAGTGATTTGCTACAGTATGTTCAAACAAGAATCAACATAGAATAAGACGTTATCTGTATAATATATCGTTAGCATTCACATTGATTTCCTTTCTACTTAGGAAACATGATCTGTATCCCATGGAAAAGCTATCATGGGTTTCTCATTAATTTGTGTAAAAAGCCAACTTGTGGTGTATGCTTCCTGATGGGACGATAACCCTTTTTATAACAGAATCACTTCTTCTTCAATAAACTGAAACATCTACACGATTTACATCTAGATGACTAGATCCCAAGCATGGAAGTAATCTACAATAC
>VDFB02380119.1:0-26148 GCA_007258455.2 Sequoia sempervirens | reverse complement strand
GATCCATATCACAAAAGCAATGGACTTGATTTTGAGGCACACAATCTACAATTTGGTTCATCCTCGGCTCCCTATACAACTTAACTTCCTGGCCATTCACTGGAATTGTTGCATAAGATAAATCAAATTGGATGTTTCCCCCAACCACTGTTGTCCATTCTCTTGATAGAAGCATCCCAAACTGAGGATGGGTATCGATTACAGTTATATCTATATTATAGGCCACCTGAGGATAAGCAAATAATTTAATTTCAACATCTTTCATAACACCTACTACTGGAATAGGCCTTCTATCCATTGCATAACACTTCCCTCCATTAACATCTACCCACATACCAAGTTGTTTCATAACTCCAACTAGCATGATATTGATTGCAGTGCCAGAGTCTATCATGCAATTCCTCAACAGTTTGTTGTTTATAAGCAATGTGGTGAAAAAAGGTTCAAATTGTGGGGAATTTACCAATACATCATTTAGGCACACTTCAGGGACAATCACTTTCTCTTGCTTGTTAACCATTTTAGTGGCCATCTGATTTTTAGAACTCGTACTTTTCTTGTTTCCATTTGATATCAATTGAATTGCACTATCCCTATACTCCTTAATTCTCATCATCTCGAGTAATGGGATAGACATGTTTAACTAAGATAAAGCCTGAGAAAAGTCAAATAAAGAACTCTCTGCCTTAACCATTTTCTTTTACTCTAATGTTTCCCCTTTGAATTCTTCCTTTTGGACAGGTTTCTACTTTTCTTTGTATAACCCTTTGTTCTCCTCTTTCTGAACAAGATTTTGTTCATTCTTATCATGTTGCTTATTTTTTGTTCTCCTCAAAACTCTTGGTGTTATTTCTCTATATTTCATAAATATTCCCCTGGGAACACTTTCCTTTTCATTCATTGTCCTATTTCTTAACCAATACTTGCTCTTTGCTTGTTCAACTGCAGCAATGGTTAACCTCTTTATTTCCTCTTTAGTGGGTCTCCTTATATCACATTGAGTAGGAACCTCAATAGAGTATTGCTCTACATAATCTTCTCCAGAATTAGAAAAAACCTGTTGTTTAGCCATGTGGACATTGAACCTTTGATTTGAAACATCGTACTCACAACCTTCATCTTCTGAAGATGAATATTCCTCCTCAGCAGGGTGAAAGGTATTTGAGGTCAAGTACACTGTGTGATCCTCTCCACTATCACCCATTAGCATCCCTTCTTCTTTCATTTCTTGGGCTACAACACAGTGGTTTGGGGAATGTGGCCCATTACAACCTTCACACCAAAGATTACTATTGACCATATATGCCCCCTTCTTCCTTAATGGATTAGGTGTTTCTTTTTTCCTGGGTCTATCCATTACAGGTTTTCCATCCTTCCAATTTGTATTGTAAGGCATGTCATGTAACCTAGGCCTCTCACTTCTGTATGTGTTCTCCTATTTGGATTGATAATTATTGACTTGCTAAGGAACCCTAGGATTATCTCTTTTACTGATCATCCCAGTAGCTTTCCTGTTGTTTTCAATGGTTAGTGCTATCTTTTGGGCTTCAGCTAAATCTCTCGGAAACCTGTTTCTTAGTTCATACCTTGTTTTTGGATCTAATGCATTCAATAAATACTCAATGCTGTAGAGTCCGCAACTTTGACCCAGTGGTATTCTAGTTCTCAAATTTGCTGAATCTCCGCAAGTAAAAATCATAAATTGACTCCATTCATTTTTTTTGAATCCGTACTAATTCATGTAAAGTGACATTTGGTGCACACAAATTTCCATACTATTCAAGAAATCGATCATGAAATTCTTGGATAGAATCAACAGAGGCTGTTGGTAAGCTATTGAACCAATCCCTAGCTTCTTTGGTGAGTGACATCATGAACAACCTCATATGTAAATCTTCATATGCTATATCCAAGTTCTGGATAAAAGCATTAAAATTCCTCAAATGATCTTCAACAGTAATTGCACTACTCCTTGTAAACTTAGGAACAAGACTTCTCCAATTGCTATCCATAGGGTAAGGGTATAATTGAAACCCTATCAAATAAAAATATCTAATCATTGTTGTCTATTGTTGAGGGGGAGGATTATGCAAGTGTTGATACTGGTATACTGGATTATTGTATTGTGTATGAAGATATGGCACATATTGTTGACCATGAGGTGGTTGTACATTTGTATGTTGTGATGTAATATACGGTGGATGGTTTGGTTGCATGTATCAATTTCCCATATGATTATGAGGAGCCTTTGATGGGTCTGAAGGCCCTGCATTATTATTTCCCTGCCTATGAGGTGGTATATACTTTTAAAAAATAGTTATCTGAGCATCAATTTGGGCTTTTTGCAATTTGAAGTCTTGGATTGCTTTTATCATTTGGGCCTTTTCCTGTTTAGATTTTTCTCTTTCTACTTCTTGTTTATGAAACTCAAACTATTCTTCTATTTCTTCACGAGTTGAGAATTCATATTTTTCTTGAGGAGTTACATGATCAATAGGCTCATTTCAATTACCCTCCATTCTTTGTTCATTTTCCTGTTGATATCTAATTCCTTCAGCTTCGAGTTTAGCATTGAACTCTGCTTGTTTCTGAGGATTATAAAAAGGATTTCTTTGTTCTTCAGGGGTATAAGGTTCTCCACTTGAATTATCTCTCCATGTATCATAACGGTCATACGTCTCACAATGGTCTTGATGCTTTTTCTTTGTTCGCTATACATGTCCTCATTTAACCTTCTTACTCTCGATCGACCTTTATCAACCTATGTGTCCACTTATCGCTCGTAGGACCTCCAATAGGGACTCCTGTATTGGGATCTTTTACCATTCATGTTGAATTGATGCAATAGTCTTGTCAGAGTCACCACTCACTTTGTTAAAAGTGAGAAAAATGAAAATATTCTTAATTGTATCCCCAACGGAATCACTCTTTCTGAAACTTCTCAAACTATGAATCTTTCTTCAATGACTCTATATGATGATCATCAACTGGATATCCTACAAGTAATTCCCTAGCAAATTCACCAATTTGTTAGCTCTCGAAAACGTAGGAAAAATACCTCAAGTGTAACAGACAAGGCCAAATGATTTAGTGTAATTCCCCAGCAGAGTCACCAATTTGTTATCATGAGTGTATCATTGTGATATTCAGGGTTGGGAAGATGTTCCTCTACCTACTCAAGTCTTATAGAGATGTTTCCTTCAATTTGTTTTCTGATCGCCGAGACATAACAATTCTCCTACCGATGGAAGTACATTCGGTATGACCTTTCATATTCCTCCTCACCGGGCCCCCATCAAATCCATTTTGACCAAATATAGTGCCAAGTCTTTTGACCAATGAAATCCTATTGCTATGACATAGGAGGTCTACAAGACTTCGACTTCACCCCCGATGACATCAACCTAATCCTTCTCTACCTTATCGGGCAAGATCGCATGAATGCTCGGGACATTACACTCCATCTACTTGAAGTCCGGGCCGATGAATTCCCATTATCGGGCTAGACCATGAATATTCCATAAGTCTACTTTCCGGATGTATTTTCATTATAGCGACATGGTAAGTTGGCAAGACTTCCTTGAACTCACCTCGATGACATTATACTACCGACAGGATCTACCTTTGCTTTATCAACGAGACTGAATGAATGTTGCAGGATGCTACTTTGATGACTCTTGTCTCGGTGACATAGCTCTTTATGTTTCATTGGTAAGACACATATATGCTCGCTATGACTCACCCCAACAATTGTTGTCTCACCGATAGGATCCTTCTGTCGCTGAGACAGTGAACTGTGTCTGCTTGATGTGTATTACCAAATGAAATTTTATCGGTAAGACAATCTTGATCTCTTGCCGAAAGACTGCAAAAAGACATATGTTAGTATAAAATGCTTTATGGATCGGTGAGACCTGCATCATGTTACGCCGATATGGTTTACACATTCAAATGCTCAGGGCCAGGTGAATTTTATGGAACAAACTAAAAGCATTATGCAAAGTGAGTTCTATGCTTATGTTATGGAATTTTATGCTCCAACACCTCAAATTAGTGATTTTCATCCCAAGGAATGCCACAAGGACCCTCAAACCACTCAAGGTTTGCAACCAACTTTGATACCATCTGATGTAGCCAAGGTAGGAGGATCCAATTAGGGACTGTCCAACCTTGCAGCCTAGATTACCAACTCCATGATCACACAGATATGCAACAAAATTTAATAGCTAATCCATAGAAAGATAAAAGATATTCATGAACACTAGACACAAGATATATCCTGGGAAAACCCTAATAGGGAAAAAACTAGCCTTCAAAGCTCATCCACATTATATTAGATCTCAAAAATATATTACATATGCCTCTAGGGATTTACATATTCTAGGTCGCAGCCCAAGGATTACAAATAATTCATATAACAATTTTCAATCATCTTCTTTTCATGCTCCACACGAGCACTCTGCTATGTGATCCTTCTGGATCAAAATACTTCATCACCATGCTTCATACTTCATATTATCGAGCACCTTGTCGATCTATGTCCCTTATGTATTTCTTAACAAATATTCTCTTATCTATTTATATCATTTGTGAATCATTTAACCCTTAACATGTTGGCCCAATTACAATGGCTAGTAAAATAACATGCCAACTCATATAGGTCAGCCCCAAACGATAAAAAATTACAATGCGAATCAACCAAGGTCAGCCACAACAAAGCCAGGACCCAAAACCATATCCTCGATCATGAAAAACACCTTCTAAATTATTCCTTGAAGATCCACAAAACACCACAATGCTATGTCAGCGAAGAACATGTAAAACATCAAGTCTCAAAAGAAAATCATCAATTGCGAGCTTGACGATCAATTTGGACCAACACCACACCATCAAGAAACATCCATGAGCCTCATGAATCACTATACAAACATCCAAAAAACCTCCAGATACTGGAACTGTATCATCTTCCCTTAGGAACACCAACGCGAATAACTGAACAACTGTTAGCACACAAATCTTCACAACTTGATCTATCCTTCATGCAGATCTCTGAAACTTGACATGGTTAAACTAGGTACCCTCAACAACAAACCCTTGAATCCACAACCTGAGATCATCCACATACTGAGTTTTCAAGCATACAAAATTTCACTGCCAACTGCCTCGATTTTCTAAGGACTTCCGGATGATCCTGCATCAAATAATTTTAATTTGATACAAAAATATAAAAGGAAAATTTTCACATAGTTGGAAACCTAAGAAATTTATTGTAGCAATGATTAAAGAGTAAAATATAATTATTAGAGATATTAGGATTATTTTGTCTCAATCTAAGTATTTTTTAAGTAGTGTAAGTGCATCATGCATGAGAAAAAATAAAAAAAATCTTTATGATTAATGCAAAATTTTACTTTTCTTATGTTAAAGTGATGCAACTTAGGTGGCTAGTTATAAAAAATATCCTTTGGAATTTATGGGATTAAACTCTATTAGGGAGAAGCCCTAGAAATTAATTTCCTTATATTTTAACTCTTATGAGGGACATAGAAAATAAATGGCTATCATATTAGGTATAAAATTGCAGGAAATGTTTTTGCTTGAAAAACCATTTAAGGGTGGGTGTACTCACTAGGCAGTTACTTATTAAGACCTAGTTTAGAAAGAAATAAGGGTGGATTTTACACATAATATGAGGCTAGACACAAAAAATTAAGGATCAAAAGGTGAGTATATTGGGAAAAAACAATGGAAAAATTAGATGAGGGGTTAGGACATAGGGTAGGGGAAAAAATAAATGAAGGTAAATAGTTATGAAGTATAACCAAGGATAAGTGAATTGATTAGAAAGAAGAAAAGGATGGTTAGGATAAAATAAGCTAGGAAAAATCATAAAAAAAATGAAAATTACATATAGGTGAGGCAATCTAAAATAGACATTAAAATATAATAAGGTGAACAATAGGAAAAGTGGGTGCTTTATGACCTAGGTCATATAACACCACTCTTCTCCTAGTAGCATTCAAATCTGCCCTAGGATCCCAAATTGGATTGACTATAAACACAAAGGTGAGTCAATTCTCAACAATGAAGACCTAGGAGGGGGTTCTTAAGATTTAAGGGGTTCACCACCAAGAAAAATCTTGGAAAAGACAATTTAACATTCAACTCGCAAAACCTAGTAATGTAAGCAAAATAATGAGTGAAAATGATGAAATTAAGTAACATGTTAGGGTATGTGTGCCTGGAAATCTGGAAATGTGATGAGTATTTTGGAAATACAAAAAATTTGTCAAAATATGCTAGGGAGGACTAAGATGCCCTTATTATTGTCTTAGTCCTGCTACTATTTTTTAGGGTAGATGCAGAATCTTCGGATGTCAGAACAAAACCTGAAAGAATCTTTGCAAAATAACCTTGGGAGGACTAAGACACCCTTGCTGTTGACTTAGTCCCATCTTGAATTTTTGAAATCTCTGAAAGTGATACCGAGACTCAATGTATGCACTTCCTTCTTCTTTGATCTCAGATCTAGCCTATAGGTGAGTTTCCATGAAGATAACAACTTTTCACATCAAATGATCTTTAGGTCTTCAACCTAAATCTGCAAACACAAACATGAAAGAGAGGAAAAACTTGTTGATTGTTAGTAAATGGGGGTTTTCCCTTGTCAAACCCCTTTTTGGTAATTAAAGCCTCGAATGAAATAGAATAATGGAGGGAAATGATGAATGAACAACATAAAATGTTACAACTCACCAAACCATTGTCATGAAATCTGTAAAATTGTGTGAAGTGGCTAGCTTGAATGTAGATCTTGACTTGAATTGCTTGCTTGAATCAAAACCCTACATCACAAATGTTAGCTCAAAAACACACATGATACAAGAATATCTTTGACATAATTCTTGAATCTATATGATGGCTCCAAATTCTTGATGAATTGCTCTTGAATGCTAAAATACTTGAATACTTGGATGCTTAGATTGCTTGTTATATTTCTAGGTGAAAATATGAGTGAAAGAACCTTGTATTATACCTATCTATGCTTAATATCCTGAAACACAACAATCTTACATATTAATTCATTAATTAAAAGAGGCTAAATACCACCAAGATTTTAAATTAAATACCAAAAATAACCTAAGGCAGACTAAGATGCCCTAGGTACCGTCTTAGTCTTGAGGCATGAAACTCTGGGAATAAACTTTAAAAAGGGGCCCATTTAAGGTGCATTTAAAATCAAGGTCCCAAGACATTTGGAGGACAAAGATGCACTAGGTGGTGTCTTAATCCCAGTCCAAAAATTAGGGACACATAGCCAAAATCATTAAATTATCATTTCCCCTTTAATGTTTGTCGAGATTATCTATAAAAAGATATAATGTATTAGGCTCGTGGATGCAAAATAGGACCAATTAAGACATAAATAAGGATAAAAAGCAAGACAGGACTCACAATAAAGTAGCCAACCATGCAATCAAGAGGGGTTCAAATGTACAAATGCTAGTAAGATAGTATGACAATAATCAAGATCCTATGGAAAACTAACAT
Organism: Sequoia sempervirens; assembly: GCA_007258455.2. Lineage (NCBI taxonomy): Eukaryota > Viridiplantae > Streptophyta > Pinopsida > Cupressales > Cupressaceae > Sequoia > Sequoia sempervirens. The sequence continues at coordinate 18,597 of VDFB02380119.1, read as the reverse complement.
AGGCACAAAGGAACACACTTGTGGATGATATATGAAGTCATAACCAAGTAGCAAACATACACCATCAAATATAGAAAAGGAAAAAAGGAAAAAGAGAAAAAAAGAAAAAGAAAAATGCAATGGATCAAGCTACAACTGGTTGTCCAATGCGCTATGGACTGGGTCTAGGCTATTTTTCCAAAAGAGGTTTAAAAGTGGAACACATTGTCCAGTATGAAAAAGAAACGCATGCTCACAAGGGCTAGTGAAGCTAGGTTTCCACGATGTGAGATCTAAGAGGTCCATATCAAAGTCATACCCCCATTACTATGATAAATATAAAAGAAAGATGCATGCTCACAAGGGATAGTGAAGCTATTTTTTCACTAGGTGATCCCTAGGGGACCATATCAAAGCCATACCTCCATGACTTTAATAAGGTACAAAAATAAAATGCACGCAATAAGAAAGAGGGATGTTCAAAGGTATTTTTCTTCATTCATGCAAGGTATCATCTTAGGGAACATTGTGCTTAACGTCTCCAAGAGAGGACAAATACAAGGTCTCATCTTAGGGAACATTGTAATCAATGTTTCCAAGAGAGGACAAGTCAAAGAAATATCAAACTCTCAGATCAAATCAAACCCAATGACACCACCAAGAAAATAATGCATCACAAGAAGAAATAAAATTGCACAATGAAACATGAGTGTCAATGTATGCCCTCACTTTAAAGTGGTTGCTAACACCATTGCTATAAGAAATTGCTTTAAAGTAGAAGAAGACATGAGAGCTTATTTGAAAATCCCTATGCCAAGTCATATGTTTCCAATAAGCTATGCCACACAATAGGATGGAAAGGTTGCCCCAAAAAATACAATGCTAAAGATAACTCAGTACATCACATGCAATCCAACTTAAGGCATTCCATCCACATCCCAAGATTTCTCCTATATATCTATATGAAAGGAAGTTAACTATAGCCAAAAGAGACAATGACAAGTGACATACGAGGGCAAGGCTACTTAACCCCTTGCCCCCACTGAGTGCAGGACAAGGGTGAGCTGAGATGATTGATTAGAATCATACTAGAGTGAAAATTAGAATCAATTAGAGGAACAAGGTGCTTCAACACAAGGAAGATCACCACACTCCTTAAGATGTTGAATTTTACTACTCAAAGCCTTGCATTTATTAGTAGAATGACCATGAAATCAATGATATGCACAAAATGAACTCCTATAGTAGAATTTATTTTGTGTTCTCTGAGAGAGGGATATCAAACAATCTTGGAGGAGTCTTAGCAAGATACTATCTTGATCAAAAGTAGACATTGTGTGGAAAATATATCTTTTGTTTAGGAGACGATGTCATACTTACACAAGACCCTTTAGATTGCGATATTTTTTTTGTCTCCTATACAAGAACGTGTAAAATATAATGAATTCAAATCATTCATTTTTTTGTGAGATGACACTGACATTAAGGGAATATTTCTTTATTTTTTTCATTTCTTTCAAAGGATAATCATCAAGACCACTGGTGTCTATCAATTCAGGATGCACTACTATTAAAGTTGGTTTACAGGAATCCTTTGTGAGAGTGTTGATATTGAGTGAAGGTTTGTTTGATGGTTTGATTTCTATCAAAGGACAATAACCAAGACCACAAGTTGTTTCTTGTGTGTTAGGCTCTATAGGGACACAAATACCTTGTTCTCTAACATCACAACCTTTTCCACTATATCCAAGTTGTTTCATAATTTTGTACCCTTTTCCATAAAGCTTCTTCATTTCTTTAGGATTTTTTGGTTATTGATAGTCAATTTTGTCGAAGTTTGTTGTATAATTTGATTTTTATTATAAATTGGTTGAGGTGGATGCTTTCGAAGTGTCTTCTGAATTTTGTGTTTTGTTCATTACCATTTTCTTTTCCCTTTTCTAAATCTTTTTTTATGATCTTGTATTCTCCTGTGAATGTTGGTTCAAATTCTAAGGAACCCCAATCATCTTCTAATAGATTCATAATTTTCTCAATATGTATTTCCTTGTCCTTTTGTTGCACAGGTTCTACTTTCATAGTTGGTGTCAATGTTTTCAAAAATTTCTCTTTACCTTTCTCAATGTTCAAACAACTATATGGTTCAAGATTAGCTTTGATTGTATAAATTTTGTTTTTGAAAGAGGAAAAAATGAGTTTTATAGGGACCCGAAACCATAAAGTTTACAAACAACAGATAAGATTGTCAAAGTCACCATGAGCAAAAAGGCTGTAAAGAAAACAACAGAATGACAAAACCACAGCAAACAAGGGCCATAGAAAAGACCCAAAAAGACCAGGCAAAATGCCAACAACTGAACATGGACTTTAAAGTATCTGTAGTTTCATGATTAGCTTCAATTGTATAAACTTTGTTGTTGTAGACATATTTCATGATTGGTGCAGGAGCACCTAACCACCTAGTGACAAATTCTTATGTTTAATGGTCCAATGAACTTTTGTATTAAAAGGAGTCACCAAATTGAATTTGTAAGCTTAAAAAGGAAACATGAAAGATTGTATCTCAATGATGTAATTGGGTCGTTAGTTAAATTGGTAGGAAAATGCCAAAAGTTCAAAATTTGTGAGTTGCATTATGAACAAATTTGTAATCCCAATGGTTAAATATCTTTTTAAAAGTTGGTTGTTTGGTGGTTAGGAGTATTGGTTAGTTGAAGAAGGTTGAGAAACACTATGTAAATCCTTGGGAGGCTCAACTTGTGGTGGTTGAAGCCAAAGGAAATAAGATAAACATTGAAGATACACTGTTTACATATAATTTCACTACTTTTTATGAGCTTTCTTCCTGTGTACATGCCGTACAAGTTCATTATGCATTGATTTATTTTTTACAACAGTAGATAAATGATCTAAATTTTATTTCATGCCTTGGCATGGTTTTTATTAATCCTTTAGAGCGTAAATCCATCAAATTTCCCTTATCAAGTTCTTGAACAATCTTAAGGTTTTGTGGTTATCTTGATGGAATAACCATAATCCCACCCACTGTATTCAATTTTAACTCAGTGGGATGATGTTGTAGAATGTAGGGGATGATATTTAGGAAGCAAGAGGTGTGAAAGATGGATTCCTTGGCTTAAAGGGTGAGATAAGGGCATGGAATGTGTGTTTTCCTTGAAGAGATGATGGGTCAGACCTGTGAAATGAAGAAGCCACATTGTTAATGGAAAAGTGAGTGTTCCTTAAGCATGGGATAACCTATTGAAAGGTTTTTGAGCATTTGGTTTGGTTAGAAGTGGTTGGGAAGGTGAAGATACAATAAGGGTGTCCTAAAACCATAGTTGTTTAGGCTACAAGGAGGGTTTTTGAATTGAAGGTTTACTTGATCATTTGGGGTCATGAGACCTAGAAAATATTTGGTTTGGGAACCTATACCAAGAATTTTTTGAGGTTAGAAGGTCCGGTGTGGTGATTTAGAGGTAGACCATTTGAAAAAATGGCCTAATTTGAGGCCTAAAATTGTGAACAGTCCAATTTTGAGGTGTTTGATCTTAAGAAAGTGTATCTGGTTTTCTAGTATGTGGTACATCTCTGAAATGGGTATTTGAATCCATGATTTTTTTTCTAGTTATTTTGGAAAATTCTAGTCAAAAGTTTGAAAAACAAGGTTCCCACTACTACAAGGTAAGCTTGTGCCAAATGGCGAGTTTTGGAGATTTCATTGAATTTGTTTTGGAGATTATTTTCAATTGATTAAAATGTCATTATATGCATGTTGAGGAAATTTGTAGGGGTCTTGGTGAATTTTTGTTATTTACTTGCAAGATTGAGGGGTTGAGACCCTTGAGGGTGAGTTGCATGAATGCATTGTAAATAAGGGTTCCTTGATTTAGAATTGAAGTTTCCATTATTGTGAATGATCCCCACCTTGGATCTACATCATAGTGGTATCAGAGCATCAAGGATTATATTTGTTTTCATTTTTTAGGTTGTGAAGAGCAAGGAAGAAGTGAACAGTGTGGTGTTTAAAGATGCCTCCATAGAACAAAGATATGGCTAAAGAGATGAGGGAGATGAAAGATAGACATGCAAGAGAAATCAAAAAGTTGGAGGAAATAATCATAGCCTTCGAGACAAATAAAATAAGGGAAGTGGAAGAGAGTGAGTCAAAAGAAGAGGAAGATGAAGAGTTTAAAGACATGGAAGAAGAACTTGATCCAGAGGACCAAAGGATTGCAAAGTTGTTGAAGGAAGTAAGGAATGACAAGCCTAAGGTAAAAATTGATGTTTCTAAATATGGTGGAATTTTAAATGATGAAGAAATACTTGACTGGATTGCTGCATTAGATAATAATTTTGAATGTGATGAGGTTCCCAAGGAGCAAAGAGTAAGGATTGCAAAGACAAGTTGCAAGGCCATGCTTTGGTATGGTGGGATTACTTTCAATCTGAGAGGAGGAAGAAAGGAAAGTCTAAATCACCTCATGGGACAAGATGATACCAAAACTCAAAGGTAAATTCTTACCCAAGGATCATCAAGTTCAATTGTTTAAAAAATTGCAAAGCTTAAGACAAAGGGAAATGGATATTAAGTCTTATACTGAGGAGTTTTATAAATTAAGTCTAAGGTCTTGTCATCATGATAATGGAGATGAAAAATTTGCAAGATATATGGGTGGTTTGAGGTTGAACATACAAGATGAATTGGTTTTGGCTAACCCTAGGAATGTTATCAAATGGCAATCAAGGTGGAGGAGAAAATGAAGAGAAGGAAAGACAAAGTAGTTAGAGGCAAAGGTAATGCATCAAGAGGAAGAGGATCTATGCCTAGTTCAAAGCCAACCAACAATAATCAGGAAGATACCATGAAACGACAAGAATAATATGATTTTAGAGGTGGATGGAGAGGCACAAGAGGCAAATTTATTGGAGGTAGGAGTTCTAACCATGTGTTTTCAGCTAGATGTTACACTTGTAATGAATTTGGCCATCCATCCTTCAAATGTCCTGAGAAGATTGGTGCTTCATCAAGTGGAAGTAAATGAGAAAAAAGGGTTCAACTGTTGCAAGAGGATGAAGTGGAGAGCACTAGTTCATCAAGTCATCCTGTATACCCTGAGTTTAGAGAAGCCTTGATATTGCACAAGAAAATTCTGAAGACTTCCAAATAAGTGGATCCATTGCATAGGAAGAGGGTATTCAAAACCACTTGCAAGAGTAAAGGAAAGGTATGTAAAGTGGTGGTTGATTTTGGTTCAACTAAAAGTATGGTTTCTTGTGAAATGGTTAATAAGTCCAATTTCAAGAAGATTCCTCATGACTTGCCTTACAAGGTGTCTTGGCTAAGTAATGGTCAGTATTTGTTAGTAAATGAGCAAGCTATTATAGATTTCCAGATTGGTGATTATAAGGACAGTGTTATTTGTAACATTCTTCCAATAGAATGTTGCCACATACTCCTTGGAAGACCATGGCAGTATGATAGGTGTGTTATGTATGATGGAAGAGAAAATAGATATACTATAGTGAAAGATGGTCATAAGTTTGTTTTGACTCCTTAGTCCTTGGGTAGAAGATGAGAAAGGCAAGGCTAAAGTAATCATGTGTGGGAGCAAGGAGCCTATAAGTGTTGTGAACGAAATCAAAAATTTTGATTTTGGGAACCATTCTAGGTTGATAAAGTAGGATCAATAGATGTGATTATAAAAACAAAGTTAAAATGTGATTTGGAAGGGAGTACACAAAAAGGTATGATTATTGGGACCATTGTGTGTCCTGTGGTAAGCCACAAAGGAGAGAGTACAATTGCAAAGGTTGTCAAATCAAGAGGATGAAAGAATAACAAAGGTAAAGGACTGGTGACTGAGGTACAAGGACAGTGTGGATATAGGAGACCTAGAAAAATAGATGGGACTAAGAAAAATAAAGTTTATAGTAATGGTAATATTGACATTTGTTTATCTGTAGGTATAGAACATATGGAAAGAGGTAGGAGACCATTGACAAGTCCTAATATGCAAATGGAGACACACAAGTGACAACAAAGCCACAAAAGTAGGGAAGAGTAGGGAGATAGGACAATATGGAGCACAAAGTAGTATGGGTCAGTGGCAATGGCTTGTGAATCAATGGTATTTCAATCTAGCTTGGAATTATTGGTATCATCCACAATTCATGTGGCATTAATTCTTCTTAGGGGGGGTGTATGGTGCAGGAGCACCTAACCACCTAGTGACAAATTCTTATGTTTAGTGGTCCAATGTAATTTTGTATTAAAAGGAGTCACCAAATTGAATTTGTAAGCCTAAAAAGGCAACATGAAATATTGTATCTCAATGATGTAATAGGGTCATTAGTTTAATTGGTAGGAAAATGCCAAAAGTTCCAAATTTGTGAGTTGCATTATGCAACAACTTTGTAATCCCAACAATTAAATATGTTTTTAAAAGTTGGTTGTTTGGTGGTTAGGAGAATTGGTTAGTTGGGGAAGGTTGAGAAATACTATGTAAATCCTTGGGAGGATCGACTTGTGGTGGTTGAAGCCAAAGGAAATAAGATAAACTTTGAAGATACTTTTTTTACATATAATTTCACTACTTTTTCTAAGTTTTATGCCTGTGTATAGGCTGTAGAAGTTCAATATGCATTGATTTCTTTTGTGCAATAGTAGATAAGTTCTCTAACTTGTATTTGGTGCCTTGGAATGGTTTTTATTAATCTTTTAGGGCCTAAATCCATCAAATTTCCCTTGCTGGGTTCTTGAACAGTCTTAAGGTTTTGTGGTTATCTTGATAGCATAATCCTCATCCCACCTACTATCTTCAATTGTAACATTGTGGGATGATGTTGTAGAATGTAGGGGATTATATTTAAGAAGAAAGAGGTGTGAAAGAGTGATTCTTTGGCTTAAAGGGTGAGATAAGGGTAGGAAATGTGTGTTTTCCTTGAAGAGATGATGGGTCAGACTTGTGAAATGAATAAGCCACATTTTTAATGACCAAGTGAGTGTTCCTTATGAATGGGAGAACCTATTGAAAGGTTTCTGAGCAGTTGGTTTGGTTAGGAGTGGTTGGCAAGGTGAAAATACAATAAGGGTGTTGTAAAACCCTAGTTGTCTAGGCAATAAGGAGGGATTTTGAATTGAAGCTTTACTTGAGCATTTGGGGTCATGAGACCTGGAAAATATTTGGTTTCATAACCTATTCCAATAATTTTTTAGGTTAGAAGGTCTGAGGTGGAGGTCTAGAGGTAGACCCTTTCAAAAAATGGCCTAATTTGAGGCATTTGATCTTAAGAAAGTGTATCTAGTTTTCTAGTATGTGGTACATATTTGAAATGGGTATTTGAATCCATGATTGTTTTTCTATGTGTTTTGGAAAATTCAGGTCAAAATTTTGAAAAATAGGGTTCCCACTACTACAAGGGAAGCTTGTGCCAAATGGTGATTTTTGGAGATTTCATTGAATTTTTCTTGGAGATTGTTTTCAATTGATTCAAATTTCATTATATGCATGTTGAGGATCTTTGTAGGGGTTTTGGTGAAGTTTTTTTGTTTACTTGCAAGATTGAGGCATTGAGACCCTTGAGGATGAGTTGTATGAATGCATTGTAAAGAAGAGTTCCTTGATTTAGAATTGAAGTTTCCATTATTGTGAATGATCTCCACATTGGCTATGCATCAATGATACAATGAAGGGTAGAGGGTACAACATGCATCTCATGAATTTTTCCTAGAAGAAGATTATATGAAAGATCATCAAGCATAGCATGGATCGGGTTTTGTAATGTAACTTTGTCAACTTTAATAGGTAATATGATCATCCCTTAATTAAGGTTTGCACTACACACATTTAAGGTTGAGCCATTTCCAACAAGGTTTCTCTTTATCCCTGTCCTATTGTATTGAGCTATGATAATGAAAGCATGATTTTGTTTTTTTCACTTCCAAAGGAGGGAGCTCATCTTGGTGGAAAACAATGTCAACATGTATTCCTTGAATTAGGACTGCTATTTCATTTGGTTGTGCATTAGAATGGATAGGAACTTGTTGTAAATAATTTTGAATCATTTTATGATAATGAGGGGAGGCTTGAATAAGGTCCCATAATGATATTTTAGCGGGAGTATTCTCAAGTTGTTCAATAAGATTATAATCCTTTGCACTTTGTGAAGGAAAATGAGGGGCAGTAGGCAAGATAGGATTAGACAATGGGAGGGATGTTGAAGGTGTTTTTCTTGGTTGCGAATTGTTCCTAGTGTTGTATGTATGAGAAACAGTATAGTAACTCAATTGTTGTGAAACATTGTTCTTAGGTGGTTTGAGGATAAGGATAGGTTTGTTTTGAACTTGTTGTTTTTGAGAGGGTGAATAAATGATAAGTTTAGGCTCAAGAGAGTACTTCAAGGGATATCTAATGTTCTTAACCTCAAAAGACTTTTTATTATGTCTTAGTGAAGGGGAGTCTAATATCACTTCCTCATCTTCATCTAAGGAAGTCACATTGTTGTTATTGTCACTTTCTTCCACCAAGATGTCTTCTCTAGGGGGGTTAGTTTTTAGGAGAACTACAAACTAGATTTTTGTGACATTTAAAGGTTAGTTCTTCTAAAATGAATACATCATAATTAAGGGAGTTATAAATGGTTGTATTGTCTTGTTTATCAATGATAGCATTCTCTTGTTCCATAATGTCTTCCCTAGGCAGTGAGAGACAAATAGGATTCTTGTGAAACTCATTGCTTTCTTCTTCACAACTAGGAGAGATATCAAAAGGATAAATGTGATTATCATCATTTTCCATGATTTCATTCTTGTTTGGTAAAGTCTTATTCTCTTTTTCCATAATACCTACCTTGGTAGGAGAGCTTTTAGGGGAGTAATAAACAAGATATTCTTCACATTCCATGGTTAAGTTTTGTAAAGTAGTTTCATCACAACTAGAGGAGCCATCAAGAGAAGGAGAATCATGCTTGTAAATGATTGGATATTTTCTTTCAAATAGATTTTTATAAATGGTAGGAGCATTAGGAAAGGGAGAAATGATATTTTCATGAATTTCAAGTATATCTTCTAACAAAAAACTATCTTCTTCATTACTATGAAGGATATTAGGAGAAGAGCTAACATGTTATCATGGTTATCTACAATTATATCCCTATTTTCCATAATGTCTTCCCAAGTGGGAGAAGTAGGATTTTCAAAGCTCTCAATTATTAGATCTCTTAACACCAACATGTCCTCTTCACAAATGTAATTTTCATGGTCATTCATGATTGTAGCATTCTCACAAGTAGGGGAAGTGTTGGGAGAGGAATGTAAACTAAGTAAAGCAGTGGCAATGAATTCATATTCTATTGTTATACTATCTACTAGGGAATGAGGAGAATGGAAAACAAGACCTTCATGATTCTCAACAATTGTATCTTCTTTCACCAAGATACCTTCATCACTAAAAGGAGAGGTATTGGGAGAAGAACAACTATGATCATCATGAATGTCCATGATTATATCCTCTTCTATCACATAATTCCTCCAAATAGGATAGATAAGAGGGGTGTAGGTTTAAGGAAAGTGTCAACATTTCCACTCTCTTGCACTAAGAAATTTTCATAACTAGGGAATGCATTGAATGAATGACTAACATGTTTATTGACTAATTTTTTCTTTGCAAACTTGGAAAAGATGGGTACTCAAATTTTGTGAAAAGTAATCTATGCAAACTAAAAATGCAATGTAAAGGCCTAAAATGAAATGTGTAGATGCAATTTTTAGATTTCAAACAAGCAATTTACTGATTATTCTATGCAATGAAATGTTGTGAATGCAAATTTGGAATGAAGCAATGCATGGAATGAACCAATTTAAGCTAGATTAAGTAAAATGCATGAAATAGAAGGTCAACCCACTGAAATAGATAACCAATGGCAGCAAAAAAAAGCACCAAAAAGTAGATTTAAACCTTGAAGACTGTAACTTCAAAGTCCATGGGGACTAAGACGTTGGCAAGGGCATCTTGGTCTTACTAAAGGAAATTGGAGGTTCCAAAAATTGGAACAAAAAGCACACAACTTAGGTAGGGTTCTAAACCAAAAATCCACATAGGGACTAAGATGCCAGTAAGGGAATTTTAGTCCTAGTAAAGGTTTTTTTGTGAAAAACAACAAAATTTGAGTTGATAATAGTGTTCCTAGGTTGCGTACTTAGGGACCTGATGTTTAGAAATAGAAAATTGTGCAAATGAATGTAAGAGAGAGTGGCTAATGACAAGCAATTGAATGCAATTTTTTTCAATTTTGAATGCAATAACAACATTCCTAAATGCAATTAGGATGATTAACAATGCACTTTTTAGTTTTTCATTGGGATAAGATGATGCAAGAAAGCAAAAATGCAACCTATTTACACTTTCACTAATGCAAATATGAGAAACCCTAGATTCACTTTCACTAATGAAAGATGCAATGCAAGAATGAATGCAACCTAGATCTAGGACCTTAATGAACTCCAAATCAGAAAAAATGAATGTCCAAAATGTCGGGTTCACCAAAATGAACAATAGGAAAAGTGGGTGCTTTATGACCTAGGTCATATAACACCACTCTTCTCCTATTGACATTCAAATATGCCCTAGGATCCCAAATTGGATTGACTATCAACACAAAGGTGAGTCAATTCTCAACAAGTAATACCTAGGAGGGGTTTCTTTAAGCTTTAAGGGGTTCACCACCAACCAAAAGCTTGGAAAATACAACTTAACAATCAACTCACCAAACCTAGTAATGTAAGCCAAATAATGAGTGCAAATGATTAAATTAAGCAACAAGTTAGGGTATGTGTACTTGGGAAGTCTAGAAATGTGATGTGGATTCTAGAAATGCAAAAATGCTATCAAAATATTCTAGGGAGGACTAATATGTTGTAATTGTTGTCTTAGTCTTGTTGTTTTTTGAGGCAGATGCAAAATCTTCAGATGTCAAAACATAATCTAAAAGAATATCTACAAAATATTTGTGGGAGGACTAAGACGCCCTTGTTGCCGACTTAGTCCTATCTTGAATTTATGAAATCTCTGAATGTGATCCTGAGCCTCAATGTCTGCACTTCCTTCTTCTTAGATCTCAGGTCCTGAAACTTCCAGATTTGTCCTATAGGTGAGTTTCTATGAAGATAACAACTTTGTAGTGCAACTTTGCAACATTTCACCTCAAATGATCTTCAATTCCTCAACCTAAATCTACAAACACAAACATGCAAGAGAGGAAAAAATTGTTGATTGTTGGTAAATGGGGGTTTGCCTTGGTCAAACCCCTTATTGGTAATTAAACCAGTGATTTTTTTAGTGGCCAATATTTGCCAATTGGCTAATAGTTGAAATTCGGGAATCCAAAATTGGCTAATAGTTCGATCTATAATTTGACTTGAATCATGACATTTTTACAAAATTTTATTATATCCTTATTTAAATCGCCAAAGAAGTTATTTTATCAAAATAAATTAACTAAAAAATTTGCAATAATATTAGATACATCATTAGATTAGATTTGCCTAAATTTCATAAAATTATTGTAGAAATCTATATTAATTCATGAATAATATATCATAATTATTTAATTCTTTAGGGCTATGTTCCCAATATTTAGTTTTCACCATTGATTTATAGTATAGTCTAATGGCCCTTTTTATATTTCATGAGGTAAAATATACCCGCGATATGTAACTCTCATGGGGCCCATAATTTTGGGCCTCATGAGCATTACAGATCATTGATACATTTTACCTCACATAATACAATTAGGGTTGTTAGATCAATGGTCCAAAATAAAATTTGGGCCCTATGAGCATTACAGATCATGGGTACATTTTACCTTATAGAATACAATGAAGGTCATTAGATTATATTTTAAATCAATGGTGGCAAGTAAATATTATGATCTAAAATTTTCCTTTTATTTTTCAATAGTTTCCAAAATTTTCTACAAAATTTTAGTGATGTAAAAAAATCACCAATAAAATTAATATTTTTTTCGAAGAAAAGCAAAGATTCACCAATAGAAATTAACATTTTTTCTTAAAAAAAAGAATGATTTTCCAAAATTCTCTATCTTTTCTTGAGGGGGGTTTCTTAAAGTTATCACTAAATTAAACATTGGAATGAAAAAGAATAATGGAGGGAAATGATGAATGAACAACATGAAATGTTGCAACTCACCAAACCCTTTTCATAAAATCTGCAAACTTGTGTGAAGTGGCTAGCTTGAATGTAGATCTTGACTTGAAGTAGTGCTTGATAGATCTTGACTTGAATTGCTTGCGTGAATCAAAACCCTATATCATAAATTTTATCCCAAAAATAGACATGATACAAGAATATCTTTGACATGATGCTTGAATCTTTATGATGACTCCAAATTCTTGATGAATTTCTCTTGAATGCTCAAATACTTGAATTCTTTGATGGTTAGATGGCTTGTTAGATTGCTAGGTAAAAATATGAGTGAAAGAACCTTATAATTATACTTATCTATACTTAGTATCCCAAAATTACACTACAACAAGATGACATATGAGTGCATTAATTAAAGGAGGCTAAATCCTACCAATATTTGAAATTAAATCCCAAAAATAGCCTAAAGGGGGCTAAGACACCCTATGTGGCATCTTAGTCTTGAGGCATGAAACTCAGGACACAAACTCCTAAAAGGGGCCCATTTAAGGTGCATTTGAAATAAGGGTCCCAAGACCTTTGGAGGACAAAAACACCCTAGGTGGCATTTGATTCCTAATCTAAAAATTAGGTACACATAGCTAGAATCATTAAATTATCATTTCACCTTCAATGTTTGCTAGGATTAGCCATAAAAGGATACAATTTATTAGTCTTGTGGATGTAAAATAGACCAATTAAGACATAAATAAGGATAAACAAAGCAAGGTATGCCCAAACAAGTGTGAAAATGCAAGGGTATGCATTTTCCTACATTACATAAGGATATGTAGCTTTCATTATTATAATAATAATTTTACCATCTTGTGAAGTATGCCATGCTATAATACATGATAAAACGTGTTGCATATAGATATAGAAAAGGGATAAGCTAACTTAAACAGAAGCTAGAGAGATCAAAGGGTTGTAATCCTATATGGTGCCCCTCCAAAAAAATTTATCATTGATTTGATTTAATAATATAATAATTTGATCAAAATTATAGAACTCACCAAAAAATATACCTCTAGAACCTATGCATCAAGAATGAAAATAGAAATACAAGATGTAATGTAATATTATTTAGGAAGATTTTTTTATAAGATGGCTATAGAAAAGTTGTCAAAAATTGATTAGTAGATTATCTTAGGTTTTATAAACCTTCTAGTTACAATGGTAGGGATAGTTTTGGAAAAACATTGTTAGTGTTGATTAGTTTATGGATTCCAAATAGAAAACTACTCCTTAAAAACCTTGTAGTTATTACCTCAAAATCTATTGATCTTTACATAATGATGTGCTCTAGGAACTACTCCACCATGTTTGAGTAATTAGGATAATCATCTAATTATTAATTAGTCATTAATTAACTATTATTTCCCAAGGATTACTTTAATCACTTAAGCTAAACTTAGGAATTACTTTTTCATTATTATATTGGCTAAATAAAACACATGTTTTAGAAATTAATTTTTTATTATTATATTGTCTAAATATAGCACATGTTTTAGATCTAGGTTTTCTATCTCCTTTTCATAAGGATTGATAGTTTATTGTAATTATTCATTCAATTTTATTCATCAATAAAATTCCTATATTGTTGAAAAAATTAGTTGCTATGATATTCTTTTCGTGATATGTTTATTTCTTATAGGTAATTTATAGGAGTTGTGGGGTTCAATAAACAATTCCAACACACCATTTACTAGATGAAATTGTAAATCATGCCAAGAAAGGAAGCCCAAAAATCAAAATTTCTTGTTCTTTGGATAATTTGAAAATACAAGATAAAAGATTTCTAGGTTTTTAAAAAATATTTACTCTCCACAATGGAGATGGATGAGTATTTAATCCTCAACCACTATGATACCATAAAATAGCTAGCATAAAATTATTTTGTGCCATGTAAGGGATGATAGAAAATTCATTGATACCACATAATAGGTTTTGATGGGGAAAAAATCTTAGTATTTGATGACATAGTCAAGCCAAAAAATCTAAATTGCTCATGCAGAAAACTAAATATACAACATGTGACTAATCTATTAAAGTAAATATATGATTATAAATATACAACAAAAGTTTAATGATTTATATTAGATTCTCAAGACTAAGCTACAAGTGGGTATATGTAGGATATCTACCAATAGATGTAAATGTACAACCAATATAAATAATAAGAGGCATAGTCATGTGTGTATCATACATCCATCAAACTAGGAAATTATAATACAAAATACCTCCCTAAGTAGATGCCTAATGGATTGTGTGATAGATATTAGCTACCTAATTAGGTCCTTACCTGGGAAAGATTATCACAAACACGCACTAATATATTAGAGTAAATAACTAGATACAAGAAAATAAATAGGCATCAACATTTCCAACCTTTAAGGGCCACATCACCATTCCTCATTTTCTTGTGATGGAGGGAATGCTACACACCTTGATGATAATCTCCAAGCCATGTTTTTTCCATATTTACTATTCAATATGATAACTTGTTATATGATGAACTCATTCCAATTATTAATTTACATGATTTACATGCTTGTGCTTATATTTTATATTTTAAAAAATTCCCCTTTCCCCCAACAACTTACATCAATAGATCCACAACCAATTGAATGGAGGTAATCTTGTCATTAATAGTACACTATTAAGATTATAAATAAGTAGAGATTACTACAAAGAATCATTACCATAACACAATAAATCATTATTACATACCATGACATGACAAAACCAAAGATAGCATATCTCACAAATTTCATGCTAGGTGGAGCATTTCTACTTCTCATATAGGTTAAATTTCTCTAAGCCTACTCTTTCCTCTCTCTTCACATGATATTTTGTAGTAGTATTTAGTTCACATTTGTGATTATTGTTAGATGCGTGATATATCCTACAAATTTCTAATTTTATTTTATTTTAGAGGCTCCCATAGAGCACAAATATTAAAGAATAGTCTTACACAATGAGATCTAGATTATTCCATTATTAATATGGATAAATTATTCCTTTTCTATTCGAATATTTACTTTAATCCTCTTAAAGATTTTTTCCTAGGAGAACACAACCTTCATAATTTTGTAATCTTCAATAGAAGTTTGTAAAGACTTATAGTCCTTAGCATTTAATGAAATATAGATAACTAAACAAATAACAAAGAAAGATCAATACACTATTCCCATTTAAATCTATGAACTATAAATCATATTCACATGTGTGAAAATGACCTAATGCCTTAGATTCAACCCTTCACAAGTTTTATAGATTATTTGATTCCAATATAGAATACAAACAAAGAAGAACCATTTTTACTCACATAACATGTAAATATTAATATATTAATAGATTCATTCAAGACCATCATTCCTTCAACTACACACCTTGAATGTTTGATGATGCAACAATAAAATTTCTTGTTCATGTCTAGTGCTTCATTCATTGCTGATGTATGATGTATGATGTATGATTATTTATGTAACATTATTTTGTGGTGGGTGCAGTTGGTAGACTACCTTGTCTCATTTCCAGGTGTAAACGTGAATGCCTTGAATGATGAAGACATGACTGCATTTGACATTGCCTCTGCAGCAGCTAAAGACAACCCCAATTGTGCCAAGATTGTAGAAATACTGGAAGGCGTAGGAGCTATTCACTTGAGTCTCATGGAAAAATGGAATACCACTTCTGATCTAACCGATGATTCCAAGCAAGTCAAGGAGATAGATATAGCAAATACACACATGGTAGTGGCATCGCTGGTTGCGACCGTCACATTTGCAGCCATCTTTCAAATCCCTGGGGGAATGGATAGTGACATAAATAGTAAACACTACGGAGCTGCCAAACTGGCATTTAATGAACTTTTCAAATTTTTCATTTACTCCGACACTGCGGCCTTCATCACCTCCTTTGTAGTGGTGGTAGCGTGGATAGTTCGACAACTGGTCGGAGAAAGTTATATGGCGAGACCGTCGGCACTGTGCCATATGTCCGGGATGACCTTGCTTGTCTCAGTCTTGTGGACGGTAGTAGCATTCGTCACCGCTCTCATTCTCGCCATAATACCCCCTACATACCAGAGCTTGAAAAGTAAAGAAAACAAAGATTTCGTCGAATATAAAAGGCTTTGGAGAAACGAGATACTTCTTGTAATCTCACCGCCAGCTACAGTTGGCGTGTTGCTTTTGTCTGCGATATTTAAAAAAAAATCTGTGAGGAAATGGCAGGAGTTTTTCTTCTCTAGGAATTCTATCTATGCGGAGTTCATCATTTTGCATGTTGTGGTCGGGTACTCGATTTACTATTATAGTTTTCATGCTTAGTATACGAGCAAACTATTTTGTTCGTTCTTTACACTAAAAAATAGTACTTCCATATATATTGCAGTTCTTCGGAGGCAAATTAGAGTTATTCATCTTATATTTCTGTTTGAAGTTCCATTTACCACCATGGTGTGAGAAATGAAGAAGAGGTTCGTTGTGTGTTTTATGTGTGGGAGACGGATGTAATATTTTAAACAAATTATAAATTTATTATGTATAAAATTATATTTGTTATGATGAATTTTTACTTTATGTTTATTTATATTTAATTGTTTTTATGTTTATTCTAAAAGAATGTTTTAACAGAATTTTTTTATCAATAAATAGTATAGTCTTGTATTATGTTTGTCTAACAATCACACAAATTCTTATATATTTAAATTTATGTATAGTTTATTAGTTTACATTTGCACTCATGTCAACACATTCATTTATTGTTTTGAAACTAGAATTCTCACCTATTTTCTCTAGCCATTGTGAGCTACACTCATTTTTGTGAAATATTGATATGTCAAAGCATTCAAAGACATTCTCTTATGGATGGAAAAATAATATTGTGTATCATCTCTATGCATCTTAGAATTCCTAAAATCACTTTTTCAACATTATGAGAATTTGAACTCATTATAACAAAAAAACTAACAAGAATTTAAGGATAATTTAAACTTGTTATTTGTGAAATTTTCTATGTAGATTCAATTTGTAATTTTTATTTTTATTTTATTAAAAAATCATTTGTATTATATTTTGTTAGTTTTACATAATTATTTTATTATTATTTTTAATATTTTTCATTGACATTTTCTTATAATGTATGACTTAATAAGATTTTTTTTTTAATAATTTCTTAGACATAGATCATTAGCTTTTATATCTACTATGTTGGTAGTCAAACTAACATCTCACAACTCTAGAAGATAAATGATCATAGATCCTATGAAAATAATGTTGGGCTTTAATCATATTAGATTCACGAGCAAAATATAGGTGGTTTTGGCAAGCTAATAAGAGTATATTAAATTTTCTACTCATCTAGCTCTACATAGACCAAGAAGGTTGTTGCTCAAGATCTTTGTAAGATCAAAGTAAAATAAATTTCCCTCATGACTTAAACAAACCCTACCCATAAAGACATTCCAACATATGTTGTCACTCCATTTCCTTCATACCTAGCTTACTAGTCTTTTACACCATATGTCTCTCATCAAAGAAGATTTATCAAATTATGATGCAATCTTGAAGAGTTCACTTAGTAAAATTATCCTTTATCACTTATGATCATGAAATATTAAGAATTACCTCTACTTTTATTTTTATAACTACATCTTGAATTTTTTATACCTCTCCTCAAACCTAATTTCTATAAAAAATATCCTTTTTTATATATTACTTAGGTATCTATTTCTTAATTAAAACTTATACCATTATCTATTTATATATCTCTAACTAAATATTTCATTTCCACCAATATCACACCCAACTCTAAATAAAAATTCTTCAATAAAAAGTAAAATACAATTAAAATACTTTTATACTTTACTTAACATTGAATACATATAAAATATTTTTTAAAATTTTAATTGTCACCGTCACATTTCCGAAATTTTTTGAGATTCTGAGGAAAATTTAGGATGACAGAGAGTATAAATTATGGAGTTTCCAAGCTGGTATTTCATAAAAAATTATATTCTTTGAGTCCCATATGTCCATACTGAACTTGCTAGTCTCAATCTTTAGGATGACAACAAAATTCATGAGTGCCACCATGATCATCATAATACCCATTAATTATGAGAAATTCATAAGTATAGATGGTACAAACTATATCATAACGATTATATATATATTACATATTTTATAATAATACATACATACGGGTGATCCCACAATAGTGGTTTACAATTTTTGGCCAAACTGGACACTGAAATATTTTTTTTTAACTAAATCTTCACTTTTGGGCACCTATAGCAGCTAAACTGTAAGGAATTTGAAGATGATGCAAACTAGAGTTTCGTCACATTTTGTCTATAGATTCTAAAAATATTTTTTTTCAAAATTTTTGAATCGTGATTGCACTTTTT
>VDFB02380118.1:0-18219 GCA_007258455.2 Sequoia sempervirens | reverse complement strand
GAAATACGTTTGGAATTGGTGAGATTGTTCTAGTTTTAATTACGTTTTTTACTTTGCCATGTTCTTTGTTGCTTAACGTATGAATTTGCATTCTAGATCTAGTATTGTATTGCATGTGTGCTTTTAATCTACTAATCTTCTTTGTTGTCTATTGTGCAAAAGCTTGTTTCATTTTCAGGCGTTACAAATTATATTAATAAAAGAATGTTTTAAGCTCCTAAAATGTTGTCGCTTCTGAAAGTTGTAGAATCTGTGTTGCTGTTGGAGGGGAAGATTTCTTCTGGTGTTTCTATTGGTGATTTGAAGGACTGCGGGGCTTCCTTTGATCCCCTAATCAAATGTGGACTATGGGGTGCGGTTGTGCACACCTGTGCAAGACTGGATCTCTCTTCCTTTGCACCTTACTCTAGCTACCATGGTGCTCAGGATGTGGTTGGGGTGGGGTTCCATCTAAATGTTGGATCTATTTGATCCACTAAGATTCCCACCAAACTGTATTTTGGTGTTTCCTCCATAAAAGCCTCTTTTTTGGACGCTGTCAAATATTGTCGGGGCTATGACGTGTGATCTGTGAATGCCCCTCTATCTAGCGACTCCTTGGGAAACCCTAGATCTAGGTTTGGTTCGCCCCTTGCCTCTTCGAATTCAAGACACTCAACAGATCAAGGGAATTCCTTTGCGAAGGTGGCTGGTGGGCTGCCTATGGCAGTGTAGAAGAGCAATAATTTACAAAAGTCCATCCGTTCGCTACCACACAAGCCTATGGGAATTAAGACATTAAACATTATGGATGGTTGGGGTTCACATGGAAGCAAATGCGGGCAGAAGAATGGTTCTGGCCTGTGGCTTCTTCTAGTAATAGCATGATGGCGACGAAGACCAAGGCGGGAATCAATGGATGCTTAAAAACATATGCCATATCGCATCTAAGGGTAATACCTCTCAAATGTGCTAGTTCTACTCCCACGGTGAACTTGGGGGGTGATGTCGTGTGGGAAATTGTAGAAAATGAGGATTTCTTTGTAAAAAATGGCTTGATCAGGAGATTTAGAGGGTTGTGGCCTAGCTTACCTAAGCTGCATGATTGGATTACGGAAACATGGAGGCCCATCTTGGAAGGAAACCTTCAAATTTATCCTTGTGCTAGAGGATTCTTTGTGGTGGTTTTTGATAGAGTTCAAGATCACAACACAATTTTGTACAAGTCTCATTGGAGTTGTAAAGAGAACTTTCTTATGCTGAAACCTTGGTATCTTGCATTTAACCCTGCATTTGAATTTTTTGCAACAACTCCAATCTAGGTAAGACTTCCAAATATTCCACTTTAGTTTTGGTTTGATTCTTGTTTTGAGGCTTTGGGAAATTCATTGGGGAAATTCCTTGCTATTGATATGAGGTCTTCAAACTACCTACACACAACCTATGCCTGAATCTTGGTGGAGATTGATATGACTCAGGATCTCCCAACTGATATCCTTCTCAAAACTGTCGATGGAAGTTGGAACCAGATGTTAGATCATGACAGACTTCCTTTCCATTGCCATAGATGCTTTAGTATAGGCCACATGGCTGCCTAGTGTGCCAAGAAGAAAATGGATGGGAAAACCACTTGGTAGAAAGAGGTTTCTCTCTACCATTACTCGGTAGAGAAAGAAGATACCACCTGTTATCAGGAAACTATTGCTCAGACCTCCAATGAGAAAACAAATGGGGTCAAATTCCCAAAGGATTCACATATTTCAAACAAAGCAAGGGTGGGGGCAGATTTGCCTCCATCAGGGAAGGATAATGTAAAACCTGCAAAGGATCACAATCAAATTAGGGGTGCAAATTATCAAACTGAAGCCTCTAAGTTAGGCCTCCCTAGAGGGAGAAACTTGTGCATAGAACTTTCATATGAGGGATTGATTGAAGGGACAATAGAAGATCGTTGGACTTTGGTGCAGAGGAAAAGAAAGAAAAATGAACTAACTCAATATGCAACTCTGTTCCCAAACAAAATGTGGAGTCAAAGCTAATGGATGTGTGGAATCTCATCTTTGAGTTTTCAGTAGTAGAATGTACTCTAACATGTTTTTCCATCTGACATCAAATGTAAATGGGCGCTATCCCCTTTGATAGCACTTACCTATAAAAAATAATTATTTAATTATGGAGAAAATGGACAAGGTGGACAATAATTAAATAAATCATAGGAATTTATTTCATTATAAGAAGACATAAGGAATTAATGACGATGTAAATAAATAAATAAGTTTATTTATTTAAATAATCAGAGGTGAAATATGTATAAATAATAATTAAACAAATTTAGAATTTATTAATATAGAGAATATAAGATATTTAAATAAAATAAATATAATTTTATTGGTTTAAATAGGCCAAGAGAATAAATATAATTAATTAAATAATTGAGAATTATTTAATTCATTAGTCAAATTGTTTGATCTGAGGACATAATTAAATATTTTAATTATGTTAAGAAGAAATATGGAAAAAATAAAGTTTGCAGGCCTAGGTCAATTTTATGTGTCTACACAAAAAAATGCTGTTCTATATCTCAAAATGAGTTACAATCAATATTCTTTTGCATCAGGAAAAAGGAGAAAGGAAGAAATGGTCTTAGAAAATAAGAATAGAATTTATAGAAGAGAAGCTTGATTTTTGACTCAAGGAAGGACTGATGATGAACCGATTGTCTTCTTTTCTTGACATATCCTCCAACTTACATGTAATGGGCTGCACGCCAGGGGAAAGGGTATCTATTCTTATTTGACCATAGAAGCAACAAACAAAAATGAAATATCCCAATACTATTATTAATGAAACATAGTGCATTAGTAATTTCCTATCAAAATACACATGGCATTTTAGAACGCAATAGAGACAGATAAACTTTGACTTATCAAATTGGATAATGTAATGTTGTAGAGAGAAGTAAGCATATTCCATGTTCTTGAACCTCAGACCATAACGTATACACCACAATGATAGCAATGTTACCACACCATTGCATCTTTAATAAACCTTGCCGCTCCATCTTTTCAGTGTCCATTACCAAGTCTTAACCAATTGCATTTATATATGTATATATATTATGCATAATCTGATCAGACAAAAAGGACTATGAAATCAAATACTAGAATACAATCAAGTAATAAATAACAATAGCTACAAACCCATGTCCAACAATAATTACCAAACAAAATAAAAAAAAACATCGATGAGCAATGGTAAGATACAAGGCATATAAGTTGACATTTGCAAAGACCACTACGCATTATGCAAGATCAACAAAAGTGAAAACCATTAAGACTGAAAATAAAAAAAATGTAATACACTATGACATTGGCAATGCATCTTGAGCTGTCACATAGTATATAATAACTGTAACGCTTACCAAGGAAATATGCATTATCTCGACGTTATTTTATAAGTTAGGTTATGGTAGTTTCAAATTGTGATGAAATGAAAAGTTAACATGCAACTAAAAGAAATAACTAGGAAATCATTTATCTATGCTGCTATAATTTAAGTTTCTATTTCTACTATTCAAGAAAAATCCCAAAAGATAGAGGATTATTACCTAAAGCACATCTAAAATCACATGTTTGCATAAACTCAATTACAAAACATTTGAGAATAACAAAAAAAACTAAAGGGAATGACTATCTTAATAGAGATGAGTCCGAGATGAAAGAGGGGAATGAATATTAACTATCATGCATCCCAGGAATCCTAGCCAAGAAAAGATTAGTCCAAACTACTACTTGCAATCACAATACATTTACTAAAGGTTGAAGTAGAAATATTAGATGGTTTCTATTTCCATCGAGACAACTAATGGGAGAATAAAGTTGATTAATTTTTCTATAACATAATGGATTAGCTTCTTGAGCTTTAGAGAAATTTCTTATGTTTGATAACCAAATGATACAAAAGAAATAAAGGAACAGTCTACCGAATCATTTAAATAAGTCAAAAAGTTGAGGTGTATAATTTTACATTAACTATACTTGTAAGGGAATTGTTGTAAAGGTATACACAAAAACTATACAAATTATCTTCCTAAAGGAAGCCAATAAGATAGGTAACAACTAGAAAAGAAAGACATGAAAATTAAGAGATGACACAAATGTTACTTTTTCATTTTTATTGGAAGCAGTGGGAAGAAAAATATGCAGACTGTGACTTCATAGTTAAACACTACATTGTTATTAAAACACTCTAGAAGATATCACATAGTATTTATAATTTGATACTGCTGCAACCATGAAAATAGAAAATGTTCATAACCAATTGATAAGGAATCTTATAGCAATTTTCAGCCACATAAGTTTATGCAAACCGCTGCTTTGTTGATCTTAGCTGAACATATCCACCAAAATATTGTCTATTCTCTAGTGACTTGAAGTGAGTCATTATGAGTTAATACCCAAAAGAGGAAGATGAATTTAATTTGTGGTGCTTCCTTGCAAAGCATACCTGCTACAAAATTGCTACACTTTTACTTATAAAAGCTGTGAAGTATTTGAAAAACAATTAAAAGACTTCCATATCGTGAAAGGAAATAATGAGACGATTCAATTAGAATTCTCTAAATATGCTAAATAATGAAATACGAAATGTATAAGCCAATCTATTTTTTTACAAAACAAGAAGTGAGGATTGTCTTTAGTGATTTGATCACAAATACTCCTTTTCTCATAGCCGAAGCCTTTTCAACCTAAAACTCTTGAAATATTTTATTAATGAATGGGATTAGCACATTAACAACATTTTTAAGTATCAATAATTCCTCTACCATTCACAAAATGGAGTAGCCCAATCCCGCTCTCTTCCCAACCATAAGACTATCAAGTCCACCCTTGAGTGAGAAAAAACCCAATAGCTAGACTACACATTATAAATAAAAAGTAGACATAAACACTGACTCACACACAATGAATTCATTCTTCGAATTCTAGAAAAGGGGGAGAAGGGGGATTCCCTTCCCTCTTGGGGCATAACACAATCAATTCCATATACAAATTCATACACAATCACCACCACCCATCCAAAAAATTCCACACACCACCACTACCATCCATCCAACCATCGCCACACACTACCACCATCATCCAACCCACCTCTATTCATTACAATAACCAATGGCCATTCATGGTTTTTCAATGTCATTCATACTTTCATACTTTCATATTTGATCCACCACCCCCAAGAGAGGCTCCATGCCCTCCTCAACCCCACACAAAGGAGGCTCTTGACCCTCAAGTGAGATCAACTCCTTGTAAACACCAAACCATCTATTACACAAACAAAAACAAACATCTATCAAAAATTCGTTAACATAGTGAAAACCTCCAATACAATTAACAACTATCATGAAATAATTAAAAACACAAACAATACAAAAGCATACATTGGCTATCCAAGTTAGGATTAGCCCAATCCACTTACCCAAGATTTCCAATTCATTCTAGCCATCCTCTATACCACCTAGAAACAACCAATAAATAAGGAAATAGAACAACCTTTCATTTCCTTTTTCTCCAACCATTCAAATTTCCATAAAATAACTTCAACTCTTCTATTTCCTAAATACATCATCTAAATAAAAGTAAAACAAATTTCCCTTTTACAAATAAATGCACATAAAAAATCAAATTATATTTTCAACATTAGATTCTCTTGGAAAAATTAAAATCAATAATAAAAATTTAATATTTGGGATTTGTCTCCAAAATTTAAGGACTAGGACTGCCCACCTACAACATCTTAATAGAAACATTAATACTTTTGGAAATTGTGTTAAACAGGCGCAATACAATTGAGAGGGTGGGGGGGTGAATCAGTTGTCACAAAATTCAAACTTAAGACTTCAACACTTATCAATTCCACAAGCACACTATTTTGTTATTAAGTAAGAGCATGAAACATAAATAATAGAAAGTAAATCAACACAATGAACACCAGATTTTTACATGGAAAACCCAATAAGGGAAAAACCACAGTGAGGGTTAACTCACAATATAAAAAGATTATAAAACTAAATATAGAGGCTCATTGCCCATAAGAGGACTCATTGTCCAAGTACAAAGGCTCACTGCCTACAGAAAGGACTCACTATCCAACAGGGAGGCTCACTGCCTATAGATACAAAAGATAACAAAAGATCCACCACAACAATTAACACACATCCGTAGATTTGAATAAGGATTATAGAAACCTTTAGCTCATTGCCTTC
Source organism: Sequoia sempervirens (assembly GCA_007258455.2). Classification (NCBI taxonomy): domain Eukaryota; kingdom Viridiplantae; phylum Streptophyta; class Pinopsida; order Cupressales; family Cupressaceae; genus Sequoia; species Sequoia sempervirens. Next base: position 11,975 of record VDFB02380118.1, on the reverse strand, counting down.
AGGAATCTGACACAATGAAGTACTACTGTCTTGACTCACTCACACACACACTTTTGTCACTTTGCATCACACTGTCATACAATTCCTCACAATTTGACTTGCTTTTATACCATCCTCAAGCTTAGAAACTTTCTCCAAGGTTGGCAAAAAATACCTCATTTCATAAATTGAAATTAGGTCGGAAACTCAACATTCCCGTGGTGGAAAGGAATGAGAGTGGACTAATAAAAAATTTAACCAAGACCAAAAATAATATCTCAGATCAACCACATGCTTCATTAATGTAATTTTATTCTTTGAATGAACTGTAAACACCAGGTCGACCAAACCTAATGAAAACAAAAATGAACATTGCTGTATACACTTCCCAACAAGAAAATGACACGCGAACTTCACAACTCGCTTCATTATGCTCGAGAATATATCTCAAATTTCTTTAGATACATCCATAGAAAATGCAATATGCTTCAAACTTTGAACACCTTTCACTAGTCCATCTGGATTGTGCAAACTCATACTGAAACATAACTTCCAGATCACCAAACTTCAACCTTCTTTGCCAAATCCTAGAGAACACCATATCAAGACATATCCCAAATCCGCAAGATCTGAAACAAAAAAATGGAAGACTGTGGAGAAGAAAACATTTCTCTTAGTCCATAGAAGATCAACTCTGTCAAAACAATTCACACACCAGTGAACATAACTTTCATGTACTATCACACCAGAAACTAAAACTTAGGATATTTTACCACAAGAGCACCATTATCAAATCTTTAGATCCACACAAGCATAGGATCAACACAAGAGAAATGTAGAGCACATACCAGAGCACATTCTAAATACATTCATCACTCTGACTTCTCTTCTTTATTAATTTTCTCAAAATCACTTGGAAACTCATCAACACAACACATCTGAAATGACATAAATATAGCTCCATGTACTCACAACATCTTAACAATATCTCAACTATGCATGTGCAATCTACAACATACTGAACTGTGTTGACATCAATGACAACATTAATGAAAACATCACCAAAACTTTCTCATACTTACAACAATCTCCCCCTTTGTCATTGATGGCAACACATGATGTGAAAAACCATCAAATACAACATCCTTTGCAATATCTCGGGAGAACACCTTCTCTTCCTCTGCAACTATTTTTCACATGACTTTCTCTCCCCCTTTGACATCAATGGAAAATACCAACAACTTTGATCACTCCCCCTTAGGAGTACACTCATACTGTAACAATGAAAACCTTTTCTACTCCCCTTGTGGAGTAGACCCATTTATCAGTCCAGATAAATAAAGAATCTATGAATTCACTGGACTAATGCATCTTCATGTGTAATTAGTTTAGAGGGCCAATGACCCCCAACCTCTCCCTAAGATGATCAAAAGTATCCTTCGGAAGAGCCTTAGTAAATATGTCTGAAATTTGTTCCTTTGTTGTCACATACTCCAATCTAACTTCATTCTCCAACACTTTTTCTCTTAGGAAATGATATTTGATGGATATGTGTTTTGTTCTTGAATGTATAATTGGGTTCTTTGAAATTTTTATTGCATTTGTGTTGTCATAGAAAATAGAAATAGGCTCATCACATATCACTCCAATGTCTTTCAGAGTTTGCTTCATCCAAAAAACCTGTGTGCAGCAGGATGTTGCAACAACATATTCCGCCTCTGTAGTGGATAAAGAAATCAAGTATTTCTTTTTACTCAACCATGAAACCAATCTTCTGCCAAGAAAGAAAGCACCACCACTGGTACTCTTTCAGTCATCTACACATCTGACCCAATCAACATCGGTATAAGCACTTAGGGTGAAATCAACACTCTTAGGATACCATAATCCATAATCCGATGTACCTTTAAGATATCTAAATATCCTCTTTACAACTATAACATGTTCTTTTTAGGATCTACTTGGAATCTGGCAACTAAACATATTGCATGCATAATATTTGGTCTAGTAGCAGTAAGATACAATAGTCCACCAATCATAGATCTGTATTTTCTCTGATCAGTCTTAGTAGATTCATCATCTTTGCTCATTTTACATCCAGTTACCATAGGAGTACAAACCGGTTTGGAATCATCCATCCCAAACTTCTTCAACAACTCTTTTACATACTTAGATTGTGAAATTAATATCCCTTTATTAGTTTGATTCACTTGTAGACCAAGGAAGAAATTTAATTCACCAATCATAGACATCTCATATTCTTTCTGCATCTCTTCATCAAACTTTTTACACATGCCTTCATTTTCTCCAAAAATGATATCATCAACATATACAACTATTATCAAAATTTTGTTACCTTGCACTTTGAAGTAAAGATTGATTCAACAGAGCCTTTGCTAAATCCTTGCTTTGTCAGGTATCAGCCCAATCTTGCATACCAAGCTCTAGGAGCTTGCTTTAATCCATACAACGCCTTCTTCAACTTACAAACCATGTCCGGTTTGTCAGATAACTAAAACCCTTTAGGTTGTTCCATGTACACTTCTTCCTCTAGTTCACCATTCAGAAATGGTGACTTAACATCCATTTGATGTTGGAAACTCAAGGGAAGATAACTGAGAGGGGGGTGAATCAATTGTCACTGAATCTCAAACTTATTCAACTAACCTTAATTTAGATCTGATCATTAATCATGAAAGCAAAATGAACAAATACAAAACATGATTTTTTATGGAAACCCTATTAGGGGAAACCACGGAGGTCAATCCACAAGATTATACCCTGTTAAAAGTATAAGGAAATATGAATGGGGAATGCACATGCATTCAGGCACACTGCCTAGAGCTCACTGCTTAATTACAACAAGGCACTGCTCAAATACAACAAGGCTTACTGCCCAAGGAAGACACACTGTCTTACATGAAGATTCAAATTAAAACCATCTAGATTTAAACTAAGAAAATAGCATCTGCTAATGCTTGGTTACAGTTCTGGTTAAGCACATGAACACTTCTTCACATTTCTTCACTCTTCTTCACTCTCTGCTCTGCCTTCGAATGATATGAACTTTATTCGCACACAGGACTCATACACTTTACATTCAAACCAACCAACACACTTCCAAATGATAAAACAATCACTCTTATATATCCACAATAATAAATTACATCGCTATAAGTCAACCACAAAAAAATATAATAAAATAATTACAAGCAGTCGACCAAAAAAAAAAATTATTCATGCGAATCAACCAAGGTCGGCCATAACATAGTGAAGACCGAAAAAAACATCTCCAACACGAAAACACTTCAATTAATTTCTCCTCGAAGATCCACAACATGCTTCAACACCTTGTTGGCCAAGAACATGAAAAACATGAACATGCAAGAGAAATCTTGGATCACAAGCACAACAATCAATGCAGACATGCCACAAAGATAGAGAATGAACTAGAAACATCCACAAGCATCATGAAACACTAGAGAGAAGCATCATAGGAAGTAACTCTGAAATATCGAATCATAGAATCTTCAATTAGGAACACTAATCAAGCACACAAAAATTGTCAAATGAAATCACCATAACTCATCAACTCTCTCCATGGATCTTAAAATTAAATATGATAAACGACATACTCAATAAGAAACTAGTCCACAGTTCCGGGAATACAATTAAATATTCATGAAATAACTGCACTTCACTCCACCATCACAACCTCAGAAATTTCTTACATAATTTTCAATATCCTGATATAAGTTCTTTAATGTAACACGCTAATAGTGTTGATATCACACGACAACCACATATTAGTAAATACAACCACAACATCCAACACCCCTTGTCATTGATGAAACATATGATGTGAAAAAAACCACACAATTATGCTTACTTTCCTTGGGAAATTCTTTCCTCAACTCTTCTTTTCCCCATGTTGCCTTTCTCCTAGATAATTCAATAGTTTTTTTTTTTCATTACTCTTTCTCCTCTTTTAACCTCAATAGAGAAAGATCTTCAATAAGCAAGATCTCAGACCACATCCGAACTTCCAACATTTGGAACATTTGACTACTCCCCTAAGTAATTAATCACAACAACATCAATCCAAATGTACATGATCAAGAATGCATGGATGATGCAATGCAAATATCCTAGTTCTCATTAGGTGTAATCACCCTTAACTTCCTCCGCCGAGATACTCAAAACCTTAGTAACTAATTTGTAAAGATATTCTAATTCATCTTAGTAGAAGACATAATTTAATCAATTTCCTTTTCACTTACCTTCTCTCTCAAAAAGTGAAATTTTATAGATATATGCTTGGTCTTTGAATGTAGCATCGGATTCTTAGAAATGTTAATAGCACTTGAGTTATCACAAAATATAACAATAGGCTCATCATACACAACTCTGATATCCTTCATCATTTGTTTCATCCACAACACTTGAGTACAACTATTAGCAGCAACAATATATTCTACTTCATTGATGTGCTAAAAGCAAAATAGCATCCCAAGTTTCTTACCTAACCATGGACCAACTTAGTATTTACCAAGAAAATGCCCACCATTCATAATTTCCGTTATTCACATCTCCCAGCCTACCAAAGATTGAAAGAACTCAAAGTATGATCATCATCTTAGATACTATAGGCCAAAATCAATCATTCGTTATGAAAATTCTTCACAATGTAAATATTGAGATTCTCAGGGACTCAGTTTGAAATCTGTAAACAAAATAAGGCAACATCTATGATATCAAGCCTAGTTTGTCAAAATAAAAGCAATCCACCAATCATTGATCTATATCTTGTCCAATTTTCCTTGGAGAATCATTAGTTGTCAACTTCTGTGCATCCCCAAGGTCACCACCATGGGTGTACCACATGTTTTGAATCTTCCATACCACCTTTCCTCTCTGCACCCTTCACATACTTGGATTGAGGTATAAAAACCCCTTGAATTAATCCATAATTTGAAATCCCAAGAAGAATTTCATCTCTCCAATCATTGACATCTCAAATTCATTCTACATCTCATTAGCAAACTTCATGCACAAGCTATCATCTCCTCCAAATATGATATCACCAACAAAAAATTCCACAATCAAATCTTTATCATCATTTTTGAAATACAAATTACTATCAGTAGTGCCTTTGTTAAATCCAAGTTTCACCAAGTACTTATCCAATCTGGCATACCATGCTCTAGGGGCTTGCTTAAGACCATACAATGCTTTCTTCAATTAACACACCATATCTTCTTGATCAGTCATCTGGAATCCATCAGGTTGCTCAACATATACCTCTTCTTCCAATTCACCATTTAGAAAAGTAGACTTAACATCCATTTGATAAAAATTGAAGTCTTTACAAGCAACATAAGCAAGAAACAATTTCATAGCTTGAATTCTAGCAACAGGGGCAAAGGTTTCTTCAAAATCAATATCTTCCATTTGAGAATATCCCTTACAAACTAGTCTTGCTTTGTTTCTAACCACTTCACCTTGTTCATTCAGTTTGTTTCTAAATACCTATTTAGTTCCAATTACATTCTTATCCTTAGGTATGGGAACAAGAATCCATGTATCATTCTTCTCAATTTTATGTAGTTTTACTTTCATTGCTTCAATCCAATGCTCATCTTTGCATGCTTCATTCACATTGTTAGGCCCAGTTTTTGAAATCAAACAATATTCTTCTACAAATTTTCTCCTAGTCTAGACATCTTTGTTCTTATCACCTATGATCTGATTCTCTGAATGATTCAATCTCACATACCTCAGAGTCATCTTAGAATGTTCTTCAACTTTAGGCTCTTCTTCATCTCTCTTCTGTTTTCCACTTTCTCCTTCTTCTTGATTTCTTTGATTCTCACTCCTAATGATTTTGAATCAGACTGCAATCCTCCTGACCTTAAGCTCTTTTTGCTTGTAATTGCCATTCTAATCATCAAAATTATATCCACAAGTTTTGATAGTATAGGTATGTCTTCTATCAACCTTGGTATTTAATTTTCAAATCATTTTCTTCATCTTTTGTTGTAATACTGTATTACTTTTGCATGTAACCTAGAAAAGATTCTTTTCATATCACTTAACATCAAACTTTCCTATATATCTTCATCTCTTTTGATATAACACTTGCTTCCAAAGATAAATATTCTAATAGTAGATTCTTGGACCACCATAGTTCAAAGGAGTCTTACCTGTATTAACATTCTTTTGATTTGCACTGTTATGTGTGTGTGTACACAATAGTACTCACAACTTCTCTCCAATAGATATGAGGCACATTTCCTTCTAACATCATGGTTCTAGCCACATCTAGAACTATTATGTTATTCCTTTCCACAACTCCATTCTGTTGAGGGGTACGCGGTGCAGATAACTGTCTCTTTTTTCCATGCTCTTCACACAAAGAATTAAACTCACCGAAAGTGAATTCACCACCTCTATCTGATCTCATACACTTAATCTTTAAATTAGTCTCTGTCTCAACCATAGCCTTAAAGATCTTGAAATTTTCAAGAGCTTCAGATTTCTCCCTTAAGAAAGTAGCCCACATCATCCTTGAATAATTATCAATAAGCAACATGAAGTATCTGTAACCTTGTAAAATTCTAGTTCTAGTAGGACCACATAAATCAGTATGCACAAGTTCCACAATCCAGCTTGAATTCTTATGTTTCTTTGAATGAAATTGTTTGCTTTCCTAACTCAACTTTGCATATGCATTAGTAGGCCTTTGTCACTTAGGGAAGATCTCTATAACTTTATAGTGGAACTTATTCTTGATAATGTTACAAGTTACCATTACACATTATCCATAACTAACTTTGAGTAATCAAACAATTTTTACTAGCAAATATCTGGGAGGAAAGATATACCTTTTGTTTGTGTACTGATGCAATCACATTTCCAAGATTTCCCAATATTTTTCACTTACCATCCATGAACTGAAGATTGTATCCCTTATCAACCATTTGACCAACACTCAAAATATTATGCTTCAAACCTTCAACATACAAGATATCATTAGTGTTATGCTTACCATCAAGAGAAATGCATCCTCTTCCATGGATCATACTAGTTGTGTAACATCACCAAATCTCACAACACCACCATCATACTTCTCCAAATTCACAAACTTATTTCTTTTTATTCCTTCATTATATGGACTGGTAAACTATTTTCATCATCAATATTCATTCTTTCTTCTAACTTTGAGCAGTTAGGGACTCTCCACATTTGTACAACCAGTAGATCTCAATAGAATAAAGATTACTTTCCTGATGTGCAACAAACAAAACCATCTCACTGTATCACAGATTCATCATCCTGCTACACCTCTCACCCAAGACATAGCAACACCCTATTTCTTGGAATTCTAGGCCTGTTAAAATCTGGCTTGGAAACCTCCTATCATCTTGACTAAAATGACCCATCTCATTACAAGAGAAAGCATTTAATAGGAAACTCTTTCCCTATAATTTCACTGTCCTCTAGCTTCTCTTGGCAAATTAACATCTGCCTCTTCAAGCTCTTCCATTCAGTCATTTACTCTCATCCTCATACTTACCGTATTTTGATGAACCTTCACCTAGACTGTATATCTCTCACCATTCTCCAAAAGTATAATTTAAATTCAAATTCAACCTTAGGAAGGCAACACAACAATTCACTTCTACTAAAAGTGGGCTTACCAATCCCAACATACATCTCTCAAGTAATATTTGTCATGCTTTAGAGCCTTTCAATAGTACTAGAATGACTCTTGTAAGAATCACAAATATCTAAGCACTAGGCACAAGTTCACCTCAATTCATCCATTCATCCACCAACCATCCATTCACACACACACGTCATTTAATTTTCAGCCAAAGTAGTAACATTTCTTCCCATCGCACCCATTTCAACTTTTCATATTTTCCCTTTCCACTTTGTGTGCTTAGCACTTCACATTTGCATCAATTTCACAAGGTCTCCAACTTTTTCCAAATCTCATAAGCAGTCTTCAGATCCATCACATTTGTCATCTTAGTATCAGTCAAAGCACTCAACAACGCCTCCTTAGCCCTGATATTATATTCAACATAAGTACTATTCAGAGGTATAACATACCTATTACATGTAATGCTCTAGTAGGGTTCACCAATGCATCTCAGATGGCACTCCATTCAAGCTTTCCACAAAGAATAATTTGTTCCATCAAATCTAGGACTATACTTCTTATAAGTCGCCATCTCGGATCACCTCAAGCTATTCAAATTATTCCAAGGAACCAGAAGCTCTGATACCAATTGTTGGAAACTCAAGGGGAGACAATTGAGAGGGGGGTGAATCAATTGTCACCGAATCTCAAAATTATTCAACTTATTAATCTTAATTTTAGATCTGATCATTAATCATGAAAGCATAAATGAACAACACATCAAAAGCACACATAACAACAAGATTTTTTTATATGGAAACCCTGTTAGGGGAAAAACCACGGTGAAGGTCAATCCACAAGATTATACCCTATTAAAAGTATAAGGAAATATGAATGGGGAATGGACATGCATTTAGACACACTGCCTAGAGCTCACTGCTCAAATACAACAAGGCTTACTGCCAAGGAAGACACACTATCTTACAGAAATATTTAGATTAAAACCATTCAGATTTGAACTGAGAAATAGCATCTGCTAATGCCTGGTTATAGTTCCGGTTAAGCACATGAAAAATTATTCACTCTTCTTCACTCTTCTTCACTCTTCCTTTGAATGATCTGAACTTTATTCACACACATGACTCATACACTTTGCATTCACACTATCCAACACACTTCCAAATTATAAAACAATCGCTCTTATATATCCACAACAAGAAATTACATTGCTATATATAAGTTACAAAAGATAATAATAAAATAGTCATGTATAACGGGCTAAACAAATAAATATTATCTATGCTAATTAACTACAATGCACCATAACATATAGTGAAGACAGAAAACAAATATCTCCAACATGAAAACACTTAATTAATTTCTCTCAAAGATTCATTAACACGCTTTAAATTTTATTACAATAAGGAACATGGAAAAATGAACATGTAAGAGAAAAATATCTGATCACAAGTATAAATCATCAATGCAGACATGCAACAAAGATAGAGAAAAAACTAGAAACATCCACAGGCATCATGAAACACCAAAGAAGCATCTGCAACAATTGAACTTACTGAAATCACAAAATATTCAATCAGGAACACTAACTGAAGCAACAAAAAAACTGTCAAAATGAAAATCACCATAACTCAATCAACTCTCCATGCGGATCTCTAAAATTCAATTTGGATAAACTAGACGTACTCAAAAAGAAACCATTTAGTCCGCAACCTCAAAATAACAACATACTGAAAAAACTGACAGAAAGAGCTTCACTCCACCACTGACAACCTGTAGCATTTCTTATTACAATTTTCTCAATATCCTCGACATATACAACTTCTAATGCAACAATGCTAATAGTGTTGACATAAATGACAACTGCATATCAGCAACACAACCACAACATCCAACATCTGATACACTTTGAATTCCTTGTGGGTAGAAAATTCCAAAAACATCCTAATAGCTTCCATTCTAGCCACAGGGTCAAATGTCTCTTCAAAATCTATACCTTCAACTTGTGAATATCCCTTGCATACAAGTATTTCCTCATTCCTTACAACTTCTCCACTTTCATTTAGCTTATTCTGGAACACCCATTTTGAGCCAATCACATCTTTTATTCACAGGCCTAGGGACTAGTTCCCATGTCTGATTATTTTCTATCTGCTGCAACTCTTCTTTCATAGCTTTCATCCAACTCTCATCTTCACATGCTTCACTCGAAAACTTAGGTTCAACTTCACTTATCTCAATAGGTTTGTGTATGTCTTCATCACCTTTCACATTAGCACTTTCAACAATAGTTCTTAATCTTTTATTAAAGCATCTGTATGCTTTGCTAGTAGTAGAGTATCCAAGAAAGATTCATTCATCACATCTAGCATCAAAATTTCCAAGATTTTCATCATCTCTTTTAATATAACATCTACTCCCAAATACCTTGAAATACTTCACAATAGGAGTCTTACTAGTTCATAACTCAAAAGGAGTTTTTGTGTTGTTGTATCTAATATGAACTCTATTAAGAACATAAACAACCATGTGTATCACCTCTCTCTAGTACACATTTGGTACATTTGATTCTTTCATCATGGTTCTAGCAGCTTCTTGTACTATCCTATTTTTCCTTTCAACTACTCCATTCTGTTGAGGGGTTCTTAGAGAAAAAACTATCTTTTTATGCCATGCTATTTGCAGAATGCATTAAATTCACCAGAAGTGAATTCTCCACCTCTATAAGATCTCAAACACTTGATTTTCAAATTTACTTCATTTTCCACTCTTGCTTTGAATACCTTAAACCTATCCAGAGCTTGCATCTTTTATCTAAGAAAAGCAACCCATGTCATTCATAGCAATCATCAACAAGTAGTATGAAATACCCTGCCACCATTCACTTCTAGTTCTGGCCAACCACAAAGATCATGAGAACTAAATTCCAACATCTCCTCGTAGTAGAGTGCTCTTTTCCTCTTTAAAGTCAAGATTCATATTCATTTCATGACAACTTCAAATAGCATTAGGTCTTGTGATTCTCAAACTCTCTAACAATATCCTTTGAACTAATTTTGACCAGGTTATCAAAATTTACATGTCCCATTCTTTGGTGCCATAACCAACTTTCACTGATTTGAGATAAAAGGCATTGACCATGAACTCCCTTAAGCTGATAGATGTTTCCATGAGTTATTCTTCTAGCAACAACCATATCTCCATTTCCAGATCCTTTTCTGATTTCACAGGTATTATTCTAAAACACAAGTTTAAAACCATTGCTACACATCTGACCAACACTCAAAAAGTTATGCCTCAAACCCTTCACATAACATACATAATCAATACTGTACACTCCATCAAAACTAATTTAACCTTTCCCACAAATCTTAGCTCCTGAATCATCACCAAACATAACTAATCCACCATTATATTTCTCAAGTTTAGTGTTCAAACTTACTCTTATCTCCGGTCATGTGATTAGAACATCCACTATCAATTACCCAGTAGTCTTCATCCTGTCTTGCATGAAAAGCGGTAACCAAAGTACCTTCCATCCTATTCCCCTTATTCTCCAGAGCCTTCTTGCTTACACATTTTTTAGGGTTAGTGGATACAGATTTACTTTCCAAAGCTAAGAATAAGCATTCACTATCATCAACCTCATTCTCAAATTCATCATCAAAAATTCCTGTTTCTTCTTTAACATAGTACAACTTCTTATATTTTTTATCCTTTCTATCCTTATCCTTAGAATCCTTCTTCTTCTTATGTAAATCTCTATTCAGAAATCTTGAAGCATAATGAAAAATATTACCACAACTGAAAAATTTAAAGGGAAACACACCTTTATACTTTCTGGTGCATTTCTTCAACTTCCTGGTGAAGTTTGCTTCCAACTCATCATCACCATCACTATTCAGTTCATCTTCCATCTTCATTTCCTTAAATGCCATTTCTGTCTTTTCTTCTATCTTGTCTTCTTTCCAGAACTCTCATCTCAAATGCTTGCAAGGTGCCGAACAACTATTCTAAAGTGTACTTCTTAGGATCATACATTTCTTCAATAACTGAGATCTTATCGCTGTAGCAATCCGATAGGGTTAACAAGATCTTCTCAATTATATCTTCATCTAATAGTTTTCCTCCTTGATTTCTAACTTCATTTGCAGTCAGTTCAACCCTTTGAAAGAAGCTTGTAAATTCTTCACTTTCTTTCATTTTTAGGTTTACAAATCTGCACTTTGCCGCTAGCTTCTTTGTTAATTTCACTCTATCATTTCCTTCATACATGTCTCCCAACTTCTTACAAACTTCATATGCAGTATCCAAAGAAAGAACCTTAGCT
>VDFB02380117.1:0-20858 GCA_007258455.2 Sequoia sempervirens | reverse complement strand
TCGGCCACCGCGTCGCTATTTCCATCATGGTGCCCACGCATTACGTGATGTTCAGTCAGAACTCCAGGCACTCATTCATATCATTTTCAGTGGGGAGACAGTTGGCTGTAAGGTTACTCAGCTTACAGTCATGTCAACACTTTTCGATGAAGCAACGAGGAGCAGAAGGGAACTTCAGTCTCAGATCACAGCTGGTGAGGACATGCTGCATCGACATAGCATCCTTCGTCAGAGTCTCATCGCTCCGGACAGTGACACAGTCAACAATCTCATTGAGGGGTTGATTGCTCGAGATCACACATAGTGAACTTCAGTTCCCACTTCTCAGAATAGACATTACACACACGAGTTAAACTGGATGTTACCCTTTTCAGTTAACTCGGGGTTGTCATCACATGCATACCTATTCTGAGAATCGCCTTGTTCACTTGGAGTTGTATTTAGGGTTTTCGTTAACTGATGATAGTCTTCCAGTTAACTTGTTTTAATAAGGACGTGCATGCTCGCACAATTGTCCGTTTTTAGATTAGATGTTTCAGTTAAACTGAGGGTAGTTGCCCAGTTAACTGTATAGTTTGCTTAATTAGGGTTGGGCGCATTGCTTGCATGCGTTGCAGGAACTATAGATAACACAAGGTGATTTTAGGGTTCCCTACACCTTGATGTATATAAATAAGAGCTTACGCTCATTTGTAAATAACTTTTGCTTGAGAGAGGAATATATGCTGCGCCTACCTTGCCCTCAATATTGCTCTTTTTCGTATTTGTTCATGTGTCTTCACTATTGCAATTGATTGCTATGCCACATAGGGTTCCAAAAGATTGTGATGTTGAATTCTTCCATAGTTTAGATAAATCTGTTTAAGCATCTTTATCATTGAAGTCAATTGCTATGCCACATAGGGTTCCAAGAGATTGAGGTGATAAGGCTGTTTTGTGTTTATTTATCATTGTGATCGATCGTTAGGCCACACAGGGTTTCGAGAAGTTGCAGCGATAAATCTGTTTTGTGAATCTTTATCGATATAATCAAAGGTTATGCCACATAGGGTTTCGAGATTATAAAGATAAAGGTCGCTTCTCGCGGAAGACCTTTGCTGCCTTTGGCCGAAAGTGTTATGCCACCGTGGTTCCATAAGATCGCCTTTTAGTGGAATTTTAACTCTGTTGTGCCCAATAAGTTGGTTTAGATTGAGATGATAGTTGTGCCACCTTGCCCTCAAGTAGAGAGTCTAAACCCACTTATCGTCAGATAGTCAAACCTTGCTCCGTTTCCTCTTGCTCTGTTTTCCTGAGGAGATTGGATAGATATAAGTTGTAGTTTAGTTGATTCGCAAAACCAGAGAAAACTCAGCTGCAACGTAAAAGTTCTTTCAAGAAAGTCTTGTGCCTCTAGCAGCTGAAACAAAAAGACAGGAAGTAGTTTTAGCTTATTTTTCTTTACAAAGCATATTTGTCAAAGAACATCGAGGGAGCTTCCCCTCAATAATTCGAAGAGCACTCATTGCGTAGTGTGCATAGGCTGTTCATAACAACTTGTACTCCAGAGGTGTTAGTTGTTACGCCAACAAAAGGGTTTACCAAGGTAATTAATTGTGTCATATTTTGAGTGTGCCATTATTTTCTCTCTATTGCATTTGAGATCTGTTACGATTGCTTCTCCTTCATAGCTTTATCAATATTATTTCTCTTCAATATGCCCTAAACATGGGCAGTTGGTCCAAGTTGCCCTTTACAAGAAACACAGGCAGTGCAAGCTTATGATACTAATGTACTCAAGGGATAGCAATGACCTAAACATTAGAAGGATCAATCCATTTTAGTTGAAATGATACAAGAAAGCCTTAAAAAAGACATGCCTTGAGGAGCAATCAAGTAAGATAATTCCAATGAGCTTAGTTCAGAAAAGAAAAAGGAACACCTAGCCAAGAAACTCAATATCTTAAGCAAATTTGTTTGAAGCATTAGTGGACAAATGAGCAGGGGGCTTTGAGGATATCCAAGGAATTGCAGATGCTATATCTCCCATCAAGGACATCCCTCCACAACATGCAACAAGCATATAAAAACACAATGTTAAGTCTCGAGATCTTCTTTCTTTGCATCAATAGGTAGAATGTCTAAGCTAGTGACCTCGATCAGGAAGGATAAAAGCAAATCGGCTCTAAGTAGATTTGATTCTGGTTAATCTTTGAATCTGTTGGTTTGAAACCATAAAGGTGGCAAATAAGAACTAGAATTCTACAAGGGACACATTAGAATCAAAGGATGATTCCAACAGTCAAGAAAATGATGTAGATCTAGACACCAAAGATACTAAGTAAGTTTTGGATTAGGAGGTGAACACACACAATAGTAAGCAATCTTTGTTAGGAGGTGAACACACCCAATAGTAAGCAATCTTTGTAATGTGGATCCTCTCATGGAATATAACAGGCTTGCATATTTCCAACAAATGTTGTTTACTTAAAGAAATAGTCAAAACCAAAATTATAGATACAGTCCTTAAAGAACCACCAGATCAAGGTATATGAAAATGCTCAAGATTTCGGGGAAGTAACGAACATTATGTTTTCAAAACATTAGAACAATGTTTCATTGGGATCCATCTAGGTATGTAGTTTGTTTTTGTCAAACTTTCTTATGGTGATTGCCTGTAAATACTGTTACAAAACGAGATAGAACACAAAAATATTCTATTAGATTCGGTGATTGATTACATTGACAAATACCTCCTTATATAGAGTTCAAAATGAAGATAAAAAAAATGCATGACAACTACTCTAAAAATAGTGAACTAGTAATAGAAGTAAACTAATCTAAATTTAGTTACTAAATTTTCTTTATTACAAAAGTCTTAATAATCTAAATTAATTGTGTCATATTGTGAGTGTGCCATTATTTTCTCTCTATTGCATTTGAGATCTATTATGATTGCTTCTCCTTCATAGCTTTATCAGTATTATTTCTTTTCAATATGCCCTAAACATGGGCAGTTGGTCCAAGTTGCCCCTTACAAGAAACACAGGCTGTGCACGCCAATGATACTAATGTACTCAAGGGATAGCAATGGCCTAAACATGAAAAGGATCAATCCATTTCAATTGAAATGATACAAGGCCTTAAAAAAGACATGCCTTGAGGAGCAATGAAGTAAGATAATTCCAATGAGCTTATTTCAAAAAAGGAAAAGGAACATCTATGTAATGTCCCCTTTTTAGCCCTAAGCTTTTTAGTGATAGTTAGCCTATTTTGGGAGCCCTGTAGGCTATCCAGAGGTATTTCTAGGGAATTCCAAGATTCTTGGAGGATTCTTGTCAGCATTTTAGGGGGTAATTGTAGATGTTTTCTAGAGAGTTTTTAGGGTTTTTTTGGGTTTTCTGAGATCCTTGGTGGGTAGTCACTGCTATTTTTAGTACTTACTATTTTTAGTAAGTCAGCTGCATCTCAAAATAGGCTTATTTTGAGTTTGGACACACTATTTTTACTGGTATGCTATTTTTAGTAAGTGCCATTTCGGGCAGTGGTCCTGGTAGCGGTTCATTACAGGGCTTCTATTTTTGGCAATGTTGGCAATCTCAATTGGTGGTGTCTTGATATATTCGGTAGTTGGCATCTCCACTATCCTTGGAGTTAGAAAAATGAAATATTTGCAACTTAAGTTATAAAGTTATTAAGTTCAAAAAGACAAAAAATAAAATATAATATGTTGCTTTTGGACCCCCACACCTAGGAAAGTGAACTTAAGTTGTTTTTAAAAGGGGGCCATGAAGTTGGATGCCCAAGTTGGGAGATTATTAAAAAATTAAAATAAATTATTATTCCTCTAGGGTTGGCATCCCATTTGGAGGGAAAAGCTTTTTGAAATTTGGAACCCTGTTTGCTATTTAAACCCCTTCAGAGCTCTCATTTGGTGGATGTTGAAGATTTGATAACAAAGTGCTGTTGGCATGATGCTGGAATTCTTCAAGGCCTGGAAGAACGAAAACCCTTAATGGTTTCTTCTAGTTTCAGAGTTGAGAGATACTCCCTAGCTGGATTGGAGGAGCTTCATTTCAGGGGCTTCTATCGGGCTCAATGGTGATGATTTTAGTTTGAAGTTTTGATGATGGATTGCTTTGATGATTTCTAGTATTGTTTTGCATTTGGGTGAGTTATTCAGTGCAAATTGGAGCATTTTGGCAAGTTGTTTCAGACTTTGGTGTTGCTGGTTCGCACCTTTCCATAACTCAGCTGTTTCACGTTTGTGCTCATGCTGTTTGGAGGGTGAGAGATCTTTTTATGGGTATTGAACTAATGGATTTTGGGCACCCCATTGCTCAAAGTTTCGGATTTTTTAAGGGTGTCTTGGATTTTATGGAGCTGGTCGCCCCTCAAGATGAGCCATACATGTTGGAATAAGGGCACTTGCTGATGGTGTTGCATGTTCATAGTCGTTTGGTTACCAAATCTGCCTTTGACCTCGCTGTTTTTGATGATTGGGAGGCGCCAAGGCTAGTTCTTTACATTGCAAGCACTTTGGTTGAGTTCCTTGATGATTTGGCGAGGTTGGGGTTTGCTTGTTGAAGTTTTCAGTCTGCTGTTCAGTCATATCAGACCTGTTGTAGCAGTATATCAGACCCTTTACCGACCTCCAAAGGCCCTTTTAGTGAGGTATTATTGCTATTCTTTGTTGGGGAATGGTTTATATTCATGTTGAGATAACATTGTGGGGAGTTGTGCTTCAAATTCTCATTTCTTTCATAGTATAACAGTAGCTGGTATTATTCTGGAACATTTAATGTTGAGCTCATTGTAACACCTTTGGTAGTACCATTGGTGATTGCTCTTGTACTTAATTTGCTACTTACCTCACTAAATAAGTGGTGCTCTCGTTGAATAAGCGGTTGAGCTTCTTTACTTTCGTGTCATTTTCTTACCCCACTGAATAAGTGACGCTTTCATTGAATAAGTGATTTAGTTATCTTTACTTTAATGTTATACTCGTTGAATAAACGGAGGATCTCTCTTGATTGGTTGACTTGCCGTCAAGTGCTTTGCATGTTGTAATTCCCAATGAAGAAGTGGATGTGTTCTTATGTTGAAGATTTGATACTCACCCCACCGAACAGGTGGTTTATTCAGTAGCATATCTTGTAACCCTTACCACCATATGCTCTCACTTTCCCACATCGGGATCCTGGTGATCAAAAAGTGGAAGGGAGTTTACTCAGTTGATTATCTTGAATATTTGCTAACGCTAACAAGTTGTGAAGTTTTGAAAAAAAATTAAGGTTGGGTTATTACAATCTAGCCAAGAAACTCAATATCTTAAGCAAATTTGTTTGAAGCATTAGTGGACAAATGAGCAGGGGGATTTGAGGATATCCAAGGAATTGTAGATGCTATATCTCCCATCAAGGACATCCCTCCACAACATGCAACAAGCATAGAAAAACACAATGTTAAGTCTCAAGATCTTCTTGCTTTGCATCAATAGGTAGTACGTCTAAGCTAGTGACCTGGATTAGGAAGGATAAGAACAAAATCGGCTCTAAGTAGATTTGATTTTGGTTAATATTTGAATCTATGGGCCTGAAACCATAAACATGGCAAATAAGAATTGGAATTCTACAAGGGACACATTAGAATCAAAGGATGATTCCAACAATCAAGAAAGTGATGTAGATCTAGACACCAAAGATACTAAGAAAGTTTTAGATTAGGAGGTGAACACACCCAATAGTAAACAATCTTTGTAATGTGGATCCTTTCATGTAATCTAACAGGCTTACATATATCCAACAAATGTTGTTAATTTAAAGACATAGTCAAAACCAAAATTATAGATACATTTCTTAAAGAACCACCATATTAGGGTATATGAAAATGCTCAAATGCTAAAGATTTTGGGGAAGTAACAAACATTATGTTTTCAAAACATTAGAACAATGACTCATTGGGATCCATCTAGGTATGTAATTTGCTTTTGTCAAATTTTCTTATGGTGTTCGCCTATAAATATTGTTACAAAACGAGATAGAACTCAAAAATATTCTATTAGATTCGGTGATTGATTACATTGACGAATGCCTCCTTATATAGAGTTCGGAGTGAAGATAAAAACAATGCATGACAAATCTTCTAAAAACAATGAACTAGTTATAGAAGTAAACTAATCTAAATTTAGTTACTAAAGTGACTTTATTACAAAAGTTTTTAAGACTTAGTGCACTAAAACAAACCAAACTAACATAAGCAAATTAAAATGAATTCAAAATCATGAATTCTCCAGAAGCTTTTCTTTGAAAATAGTTCTTCAACCAAGTAGACTTCCATCAAGCTGCTTGAACCCCCATAAATGTGTAGCTCTCAAGTTGAATTCCCATGTTCCTAGATTACCACTCCCTAAACTCTCAAATCATTGATCTCCCGAACTCAACAATCCTTGTTGATCTACACTCACAAAGCTCCATAAAGTTGTCTTGTGACCCTCGTAAGGGTATGACTCCCAAGATCCATAGACTCTCAAGTTGACTAGGCAACCATCCATTTTGAGCTTTGTCTACATTGGCTTCCTACCTGTCTTCAAAGAACTAGGCTTCTTCAAAATGCATAAAAAAACTTCACCACTGTCACATCCAAAGAATCTTTAATAATGGCTACATTAGCTTCCCTGATCTTTCCCTTGAGAACATCATTTGCCCGATTTCTATAGTTGCAAGCAGTGTGACCCATTTTCTTGCAATAATAGCATTCTGTCCCCCTTTTGTCCTTATTAGATCTTCTACGATTTGAGTATAAAGCTACCTTAGTTTGAGAATCATCTTCTATGTCACTTGCAATAATTCTCTTTTTTAAAATAATTAAAAATATAGAGAATGATTATCAAGATATTCAATGTAAAAATGAAGGAGTGAAAGCCTCTTTAAATAAAAGATTACAAAGATCTATTTGTAAAGGATAAGATTGACAACTAAGAAAAGCAAAGGATAATAACTTAACTGAAAGAATAAAAGAATATTCTTAAAGTCTATCTTAATGATTTAATTGACCATTATAAACTAATATTACACTATCACTTTAATACCCTCCCTTAATGGTCAATCTACTAACTACACCAAGTTTATCTCGAAATTTTACAAATTTGTCTGGATTCAAAGACTTGGTAAGAATGTTTGCAATCTGGTCCTCAGTTGGAAATACTGCAACATCACTAATGCATCTTTTACAAGTTGCTGGATGAAATGACAATGAAGCTCCACATGTTTGGTATGCTCATGGAAGACTAAATTCTTGGCAAGATTTAGTGCCCCTTGATTGCATAATGTTCCCTTCCTAAGCTGTGACAGTGATTATTAGGATTAGCCTATTCCTTGGGTTCTCGTAGGCTAATATGGCTGGTTAGGGGACTCCTCAGCTCTTAGTGACGTGTTTGGGATTTCAGGAGTATCTTTTTGGCACATTTCGAAACAGTTTCAGGCGTTGGGTCTGTTACTATTTTTAGTAAGTCACCTCTTAGGCACCGACCTTGTAATTTCATGATTATTTTTCTTCGGGATGCTCAGTAGCGGTATCTAAAGTTGTTTTGGCGGGATTTTCTGGCTCGGGGGATTAAATTTAAAATAAAGTTAAATTAAATATTTAACTTTACGTTATTTTAATATTTTTTAAAAAGGTGACATTTTGGGAGACATAAGGAATGTTTAAAAAGGTAAAATATATGGCTTTATTAAATGGGATGTCCAAGTGGGAGACATAAGGAGAATTTAACAATTTAATAAAGTATTTTATTTTTCCAATATGTGGTGTGGGGTTTTGGGAGGCATACAAAAGCAAAATTGAAGCTCATTTTGAGGTATGCTTGATATACCTTCTTGAGGAGAACTTATAGGTTTATAGCAGTAGCTTTGTGAGGACAAAAACCCTTGCAAGGATCATCCATTTTGGTTGTGAAAGATCAACTTGGGTGGATTTGTTTACAGGTGTGAACATGAATAAAATGTAGATCAAATACACCTAGAATCAACTAAGAAACTAAGCATTCAACCTAATTAACCCACCTTCCCAATGAAATTCTTGAAATGCTAACTAAGAATCCATTAAAAACATGAAATAACATGAAATTGATCAAGGAAACCTAATTAAACACTAAAACCTCATCCTATTGGGGGATTAGTGCTGACTTGATGTGGAAGGATCAATTCTTTCCTAACCCCATCGATGCAAAGCTTTGATTTGATATGTTGATGAAGACTGAACCACAAAATTGCTCACAAATGATGAAGATGGATATAAATTCCTGCAACATAAGAGTACTCAAATGATTTGTGGATGAATTACTCATATCAATGGCTAAGATTGATTTGGTTAATCAATGGATGAAATTGAAAGATAGAGTATGGCATGGATCAAGGATTCCAATCCATGGATGAGATTGAATATTGACATGGATCAATGATTCTAATCAAGGGCTCTAATTGAATTAGAATGCACAAGTCCCTTAATTTTAGGAAGAATGTTGGAAGAAATTTCCATTTGGAGGGAAATATTTGAATTTGAATTGGAGGAATATTCTCTTGCAAGTTGTTGAAGTTGGAGTAATTAGAAGATATTAGTCAATTAAATAATTAAGATTATTTAATTGTGCAAGATGAAAGAATTTAGGATTTTAATTAAACAATTAGATCATTTAATTAAAAGGGTGGGATTAATGACACTTAATCAAATAATTAAGATTATTTAATCAAATGAGAGGAATTAAGAGATTTAACCAAATAATTTGCATTATTTAATCAAATAAGATGAAAATTAGCATGAAAGAGGTGAATTAATCCAATAATGTTGATTATCCTATTAATAGAAGAAAATGATGAATTTAATTAAACAATCAGGATAATTTAATTAAATAGATGAAAGTGATTGGATCGGGACGAAAATGGTGTTAGTAGATCGAATCAAATGCGTGATATTGATCAGGACAATTTTAAGTGTCTACAATAGTCAACTCATTTCAGAGTCATTTGGAGCTTCATTTATCAGTTTTCATTGAGAATTTCAAGGGTTTATAGGTCTGAAAGTCATGAGCATATTGACGAAGAGTGAATGGGGATGAAGCATACATTTCCATTCCAAATTATTTTCCTTTGTTGGCCGTGCCTCTTCTTGGCAGGCCGTACCATTTCCTAGGGGGCGTGAGGGTTTTGAGGCTAAACGCTTAGCTTGAGAGCAGTATTTGGGGGTCTTTGGAGGCACCTAGGGTGGAGTGAGACTCAACAAGAATTGAGGAAGTGAACTAGCAAGGTGCTGAGGAGAAACCAACGTTTTATTGCACTTCCAAGTTGCTGGTCCAAGTCCAAAAAACTCCTGTTTGTGACAGCAGCTTTTGGGTATCCCCCAAATGTCATTCTAAGTACTTTAATGGTCATTATATGTTGTTTGAACATTTATTGTAACAATGGTTTATGACTAATAAATTTGGAGTGTTTTTCTGTGCATGGTCTTTCCAAAAGAGTTGTTTCAGTTAGCTATATCGCAATTTTTTTAATTAGCTATGTCATTTGCTATTTGTATATTGTATTTATCTTACAAATCAACATTCATATCCAAAACCATAGTTGCTGGGAGACGCGTCTCCCCTCCTCTGAGATGCTTCTCGGAGATGGAGACGCATCTTGGAGACCGGTACCGTCTCTGGAGATGCCTCCAGGAGGCTGGAGACTTCCGCCAAAGTTTCTCAAGTACCTTGCCATCTCTTGCTGCAGAAAACGACGTCTCCTGCTAAAATACCTAAAAAAACTTTAAAGTTTAAACATTTGAAACTTTAAAAATTAAAGCATAATGTATTTGACATGTCTAAGAGATTAAATTATTGTTTTGAAAGTTCAATGTCATCATATTTTCAAATTTTCTATCAATATTATTAATTTTTTTTATTTTTTATTTATATTAAAAAAAGATGGCGTCTGCAAGTACCCCCATCTATTTAAAAAAAAAATCCGTACCGGTACCAGTACCAATCTGTCATACTAGTACCAGTACCAGTCTCCTGGCAACTATGTCCAAAACAAATCAGAAAGCAAACTTTCAAACACAAAAAAAACTAGGGGTCATATTATAAATTGCCAAAAAACAAGGGTGAAGGCCTTGCTTGAGACATTTTCATGTCTGAGAGCATCCTCTGAAGCTTTACTGCTTTAGATGTTGCTTTGATTGTTCCCCGATACTCTGCTTCTATCGAGGAAAGAGCTATTGCCTGTTGCTTCTTACTGGTCCATGTGACTGCATCTGTACCAAGACTGAAAACATATCTTGAAGTGGATTTCCTATTGTCAACAAAACCTGCACAATCTGAATCTGTGAACCCAATCAGCCTAGGATCTTTGCTTTTGCTATACAAAATGCCAAAGTCAAGTGTCCCTTTCACATATCTTTGTATCCACTTCGTTGCAACCCAATGTTCCACCTTTGGGGTTGTCATGGAATGGGAAATGTAACTCATAACACATTTCAAATCAGGTCTAGTGGCTGTCAGATAGATAAGGCTGCCCACTAGTTGCTTGAATGTTGACTCATTATAATCCACATAAATGACTAAAAGGATGATATCATTGCCTATGCTTTTGACATATAAATTGGGATTTGAAGGACTTCTTTGAAACCCATTCTCATCCAAATACTTGTCAATCTTAATGTACCATGCCCTGGGTGCGTACTCCATGCCATAAAGAGCCTTTGTCAATCTGCATACCTGATGCTCCTTTCTTGCAACCTGAAAGTCCCGAGGTTGAGTCATGCACATTTCTTCCTCTAAGCCACCATTGAGGAAGGCACTCTTCACGTTCATCTGATGGACTTTCCAGCCAAATTGTGCTGCCATGGGTAGAACAAGATGAATGGTGCTCATTTTTGCTATAGGAGCAAAGGTCTCTTCATAATCAATTCCTTATCTTTGCGAGAATCCTTTAGCCACTAATCGTGCTTTGTACTTGTCAAGTGTACCATTAGATTTGTAATTCTGACTTTGTACCATAGTTACTTAGACTCCTGACTCTGGGCCGGACTCCTGGGCTTAGGTGACCTCGACTCCTACTACCTAACACTCGGACCTCTACCCAAGCAGACTGGCAAAATGAAAAAAGTTGAAAAAACCTTAGAAAATTAGAGATTTTTAAAGATTTAAACTTGTTTCAAGCACCCTTTATTGAATACAACACAAATAAAAGCAAATTTGATCACATACACAAGTATACAATGATCACATAAGTATAAAGTACACAAATTCTAGTTGCGCTGCTGAAGGAAATAACATACTTTGATATATAAAATTAGTCAAATGTATACAAAATTCATGGAATATGAAATCCATGACATCAAATGTTCCATACAAATATGAAATATCAAGACTCAAAACACAATATGGCTCATCACTCATGCAGGGAGCAGATCTTCCTAAATGGTTACGCCTAAAGGTCTCGGATTATTTGGGCAAAGTTGCAGCCATAGTCTCAGTCAGACCGTGTCCCCATACTAATTTTTCACCAATTAGCTATGTGTCTCCTCGTGTTCTTAGCTCTCCTATATTACAACCAAATTTCCGCCTGGTCCACCTAATCACAAGTCCTCGCTACCAAGATCAAGGCTCAGGCCTCAAATGGATCCACTCCCGTGACTGTGGATCAACCTCCTCTAAATAGATCGGGGTGTTGTCGTGGTCAAAAGCCTTCCTGTATCTGAGCCGAAGGTTGTAATGAACATATACCAGGTCATTCATCCTCTCCACTGTCAATCTATTGCGCTTCTTGGAGTGTATGTGCTCAAACATACCCCAATTGCGCTCACAACCGGATGAACTGCATGGCTGGCTCAATATTCGTATGGCAACATTTTGCAGGTTCGGTGTATCAGAACCAAACATCTCCCACCATCCATCTGAGATGAGAAAAAGAAACAAAATCAATCTAATTTCAAGTTTCAAGTTCAAGTTCAACATTTAATAATAAATTATAATATAAAAAGATGAAAATTATTGCCTTAAATATATTTTTACCTGGCATTAATGTTGTCCTACTATCTTTGCACATTTGACGTGTAAAGAAGTCTCCTCGTGCCTTAGTGAAGGCATCTATCTCCTGCACTATCTGTGTAGTAACAGCGGGCAACATTCTCTCTATCGTCGAGTAGAGCCCATTAAGAATTTCTCTATCTGCACGAAGATCACGGCGGAAGTGGAAGGCCGGATTTAGGAAACATGCGGCTGCATGGATGGGCCTATGGAGTTGGTTTTGCCATCTCCTATCAATGATCTCCCAAATGGGACGATACTTATCATCAACTCCACCATAGACTGATCTAATGGCCTCTTTGGCCCTATCCATGCCCTCATATATGTAGCCCATTGCGGGCTTCTCCCCATCTGCAACTCGTAGAACTAGCAAGGGCTCAATAAACTGCAAAGTGCAAACATGTTTCACAAATAAGTAAGTGTGATTGTCAACGAAAATGAACAAATAAAAGTAAGATATGATTAAAAATTAAAACATAATAAAGAATTAAATGTTACCTTCACAATCTCATCTGCTGGTGTCCAAAACCCTGCCTCATCAAATATGCAATCAGCCACAGCAATCCCTGCAGTGCTTGTAGAAAAGTATGAGGAAGACCACTCCTCACTAGCAAACATGCGCCTCAAAGGTGCCCTTGACCGAATCAAGGATTGCAACATGATAAGATTTGATGCAAACCGAGTGATGCCAGGACGAGACAACTCCCTCAACCCCGTGTATTGCCTCATAAGGTTAAGCACCCATGCATGATTGTAAACAAATTTGCAAATGTTTCTTGCTGATTCCATACATGTTTTTATCCATGGGAGCTTGCCAAGATCCTCCATCATGAGGTCAATGCAATGGGCGGCACATGGAGTCCAAAATATAGTTGGGTGTCTCTCCATCAATAATCTACCAGCAACAACATAATTTGCTGCATTATCTGTCACCACTTGAACTACATTTTCTTCCCCCACATCGGCTATCACCTCCTCTATAGCCTCACATAAGTATGTGGCATTTTTGAATTGGGCGGAAGCATCAATGGACTTTATGAAGACAGAGAAAAAAAAAAAAATAAGCAAAACCAAATTACCAATTATTCAATAAATTAAAAACATAAATCAGCCTTATTAAATTATTAATCACCAAATCAAATTCAAATATCAATGTATTAAGGTAAGTACAATTACCTCCAGAGGAAACTAGAAAGTTCAACAGCGTCCTATTTCTCCTATCGGTCCAACCATCAGTCATGATGGTGCAACCAATCCTCCTCCATTACACACGCTGCTCCTCTAATTGTGCTTTCACATCCGCCACCTTTTGAGTCAAAAGTGGGCCCTTTAATTGATCTTCGCTGGGGGCTTTGAACCCCGCCCCACATATGGTTATTGCATCAACCATGTTTTGCCAAAAAGGAGACCTAAAACATGTCATAAAATGAAAAAGATTTAAGTTTTTAACTTTAAATTTGAATTCGATAGTGAGATACATCTAAATTCTAAAACAATAAAATTTAAATATAAAATTTAAAACAATTAAACGAAAAAAGAATTCACCTCGGCTACATGGAAGGGAATGGTGCAAGAGGACCAAAAAGTCTCCAGAATTACTTTTTTTGTCGATCGGGTAACTTGTTCCAAACCCATGCTCAAGCTAATGGTTGTAACCCGTGAGAAAAGGCAGGCCAAAATATATGAGTCCACCCTAGATTTACGAACTCTAGGGCCAATACTAATACCGCCACTACCACTAGCAGTAGCAGCGCCACCAGCACTAGGAGTACGCATAGGAATAGATGGTGCAGAAGCAGAAGCACTAGCACAAGCACTAGCACTAGGACGATATGGAGGCATGGAAGAAGCATCTCCAACAGCACCAAGTCCCTGTCCAACTCCAACACCTGCCAACTCCTCCCTCTGTCTCTTTCTAATTTCTTTTTGCCTTTCAAAATTTTCTAATTGCACCTGCACTTCACGAACAGCCTCAATAGGTGCTAGGGTGCAGCCCACTGCATCATGGATGGGTATGCGTGCAAGGTGGTATTTCAATCTATTTATGCCTCCATGATATATTGTTTTGCAGTATTTACATTTTGCTTCTCCTCTTTTCATTCCGGGAAAGATTTCAGCATGTTTCCAAGCAGGGTCTTTTCTGACTGGGGTTCGAGACATTGTGAAAATAATAATATGGTTTGATTTGCAAATGAATGTGGCTGCAATAACAAGTAGGGTTTGTAAAATTATTTAAGTTGCAAGTAGGGTTTGTAAATAAAAATGCAAACTATAAAAATTTAAAAACAATGATTTTACAAATTACAATGAATTATTTGTTAAAAAAACACAAAAAAAACTGTTAAAATCAAACTTACCTCTTAGATTTGGCTTGGAATGCAATGCAAACTTCTCCCAATCACTAGCAATGAACTTTCAATGCACCTCCTTAGCAGTATGAAGCTTCCCAAATGATATATCACCTTGCTTTTGTTTTAAACAATTTGCTGGTTGCCCTCTCTTCTCCTCCTATTTTTCTTCACAACTCTCTCTTCTCCTCCTATTTTGCCAAAAGAGTGAAATGAGGTTGCTTTTAGGGTTGGAGAGAACATATAGAACAAAAAAAAACTAACTTTAACTTTTAGTTTTATGTTTTTTTAGTGTTTTAACTTCTTGCTGCCGCGGCCGGGTCACAGGCTCGGGACTCTCCGAGTCTGGGCGAGTTTGGCGGTTTCCAAGTTTTGAGTCTGCCAGACTCGGAACCCTGCTCCGGCCGCCCCCGCTTGGCCGGGACTCGGGTGTCATGGCGAAGTCTCAGCATAATGCTTTGTACACCCATTTGTAGTGAATGGGTTTCTTTCTTGGTGGAAGATTTGAAAGAACCCAAGTCTTAATTTTCATAAGACTTTGATGTTCGGATTCCATAGCCTTTTCCCATTCAGGTTTGCCTTTGGCCTCCGAAAAATCCTGGGGTTCTTAAACACTTTGAATGTTAGCCATAAGAGAAAATTTAACTGTGTTCTGCTTGCTCTTTCCTCTGGATGATCGATCCTCAATCATTTCATCCTCCAAACATCACCAATGTGTTTTTCCCACAACTTAGGTCTCATTGTAGAAACATTTTCATCCAAATCAGCATGGTCATCATGACTTGGGCTGCTTGGTACTATATCATGTGGATGCTGATCCAAGTTTTCTTGAAAAAAATCTTTTGGTATTGGTATTGTTACTTGCTTGGGAGATTCCACATGTTCGGAATTGTCAGAATCCTCCCCTTTAGGTGTAGCTAATGGGAGTTGGACACCCATATCTTTATTCTTCAGAGGTTGATCCTTAGTACTTTGGATGTTAGAAGAGAGCTGAAAAGGCCCAACTTCTTCATCAATCACTACATCCCGACTAAATGTTAAGCGGTTAGTGTTCACATCAATCAACCTGTAGGCTTTATGATTGTCACTGTACCTTGTATGCATTAACTTCTAACTTTTGGAGTCTAGTTTGGTGGTTCTCTTTGCATCTAGAATCTAGATGTATGTCGTAGAACCAAAAATCTTTATATGACTCACTTTTGGTTTCCTCCTAGACCATGCTTCCTCTGGGGTCTTCTTCACTGCTTGTGTGGAAGACTTGTTGAGAAGGTAAGCTGCAGTGCAAATTGCCTTGTTGCATTGGTGGTTGCCGTTGCACCAAAAAATCGACCTGTCAATGCCTGATACAACCGCTAGATTTGTACAAGATCCACGGGAGGCGGTTAAGCCATGTCACGAACTTGAGCACTGCGCTGCAACAATCCCCCCCCTGCGCAAGTGAGGGGTTCAAACCCGTGACCTCGGCTCTGATACCAATTGTTGCATTGGTGGTTGTTGTTGCACCAAAAGATTGACTTGTCAATGCCCAATACAATCGCCAGATTTATACAAGATTCACGGGGGGCGATTAAGCCATGTCACGAATTCGAGCGTTGTGTTGCACAACACAGGGAGACCAAGAGCGAATTCTTGCAACATGCCTCAACTCAAAATTTCTTAGGAACACTTCGGTTCTCCAACATGCATTGGGCCATCTTTGTAATAGTACGGTTCCTCCTCTCAACTACACCATTCTATTGAGGGCTATAGGATGTTGTGAATTGGCGTTTAATACCAGGTTTAGTACATAAGTTAGTGAATTCGTTGGAGCAAAATTTATCCCCATTATCAGACCTAAGAGTTATGATTGCACATCTTGACTCTTTTTCTACTAAGGATTTAAACTTCCGAAATTCTTTAAACACTTCTGATTTTGCTTTGAGTAAAATACCCACATTTTCCTACTGCAATCATCTACAAACAAGAGGAAATACCTGGCACCAGTGATCGATGTTGTATTCATTGGTCCACATACATTTGCATGAACTAGTTGAAGGACTCTCAATGCTCTCCAAGCTTGTCCTTCTGAAAAATGAGTTCTGTGCTGCTTCCCTACTTGGCAAGCTCCACAAACACCCTATATCTGCTGCTGGATCTTAGGTAAACCATCTACCATATTCTCTCGAGCCAACTGAGAGAGATAAGTTGAGATGCCCATAACACTAATGCCAAAGAGTATTGATGGAAGATGAACTCTTTACAGCCAATGCATGCTCCTAAACTTCTCTAGTGTCTATCAATGTAATTAGATTTCCACAATCCATATGAATTTATGTCTGAATGCTTCTGGATTTGATTGTGTGTCCACTTTTTTCATCAACGTTTCGGATCACACTCAGTGAACCATCATCAGGATAGAGAGAGTTGAAAAAGATGTTTTGCTTTGAAACATTTCCCTCCCATGAAGGGTATCTATCAATGTAATTTATCCTTATCATCTTTTTCAACTCTCTCTATCCTGATGATGGTTCACTGAGTGTGATCCAAAACGTTGATGAAAAAAGTGGACACACAATCAAATCCTAGCATTCAGACATAAATTTTCTAGTGTCAACAAGCCGATACAAACCATGATCTTCTATGCCAATTGCAATGGTTTTCTTGGACTCTTTATCAACAATATGGCACTTGTGCATGTTGAAAATGATGTCCAATTTGTGCGTGTTGAAAATGATGTCCAACTTGGGACAATGGCGCATAATCTGACTCACTGAGAGCAAATTGAGCTCCATGCTTGGAACATAGTAGACATTGAGGAAAATGAGATTTCTCCATCTAGAGGTTATTTGAACATTGCCTTTGCCGACAACTGTATACTCCTTGCCACCACTAAAGATTATTGAATCTGAGCAAGCCGTATACTCAGTGAACTAATCCTTCCTATGTGTAAAATGTCAAGACACTCAAAAATAAATATACCACGCAGAAGACTTTGCATAATCTGTTGGTTGGATTTTTGATCAACCAACGTCTTTCTGTAGTGCTTCTTCTTGTGACCAAGTTTATCACAATAATGACATGTGATAGTCTTTAGATTCTTTGAAGTATCATCAAATTTTCCTTGACCACTTGTGACCGGTGAAAACCAACAAGTAGTGTGGCTGCAAATGATATTTCACACCATAAGACGAGTGTGCAAGGTTAGGCAGCAGTTAAACAACTCTTGTGGATTTGAGGCTTCAATGAGATAGTATAGATAAAAAATATATCAAAACTTAAAGAAGTGGATTTGTATTTGATTTATTGTTTTTGATGACTTAGTGATTGGGAATTGCTCCAGGGTTGGGTAATATAATGGCAAGACTGGTGCTTGCAATTGGGCTACATAATCACATGTCATGCACTCATATTCTAATGCTATAACATAATCTTAATAACCTATTAACATCTATCACCTTATGATAGAAAGGTTTTCTTTAGCCTGCTATGAAATTCTTCTTAATGATCCATCTGAAAATACAATACCTTAACTACCTTCCTGCAAGCATTTACACCACTCCTTGAATGGACAAAAAATAGATAAATAGCTCAAACAACAAATGTGCTTGAAGAAAGTTGCATAACCTAGACTACTTAATTCATCTTAGTTGGCCAATTCAAAAAGTATTACATCTTAGAGCTGGAGACAATGGTATAACAATATGTATTCATATAAACTACAGATCAAGCTACAAGAGCATTACAATACTTTGCCTTACAGAATAAGAACCTTCCCCTATTACATAAAAACCAATATCTCCCCTTACGCCGAGGGACCAAAAATACGATGAGAACCCTAAAACAAAACTTAGTCCCTCCCTAGACCGACTAATCATCAAAACAACACCACTTGAAATGCGTACAATACTTGCCTTTATAGTTTATGCATAACTCAGATGATCAAACATCAAACCCTAATCAAATTAGGGTTAACAAAAGGAAGAAATCTGATCAGCCTGAAAATGACAGATGTACATTTACATTTTGATTTTGTGGATGGAGAAAAGGAACCTCTCAAAATCTTGCATTAGAGGACCCTGTAGGGCACCATTAGTTAACTCCGCCGCTTAGTAACCTTGGGAACGTGGAAATACCATTGAGGGCGGTGGGATCAATTGAAATCATCCTTGATAGAGTCACCATCATAGCTGCTTAAAAAATTTGAATATGGTTGTTGATCATATTTACCTCGCACATAGACGTCGCCCATGAAGAGTCATAACCAATGCCTTTTACGCATACATGTCTAGCCATGTTGTCAAGATTGGACATATGTCGGGCTATTGCGTGTTCGCGGGTCGAAAAAATATGTGCAAGT
Organism: Sequoia sempervirens; assembly: GCA_007258455.2. Classification (NCBI taxonomy): domain Eukaryota; kingdom Viridiplantae; phylum Streptophyta; class Pinopsida; order Cupressales; family Cupressaceae; genus Sequoia; species Sequoia sempervirens. The sequence continues at coordinate 2,131 of VDFB02380117.1, read as the reverse complement.
TGTGCCCCCAGATAAGCCATTTTATTGTGGCACAACCGAAGAGTGCCATGTGGATGCCAAGTGGGAAGCAGGGTGACAAATGGCACAATACCGCACATCTACACACTTGATGGGGCTGGCAGAGAGTGGGCTTGCGAGATTTCAATGCATGTGTAGGTGGGGCCCAAAGGGAGTGGTCACTTAAGTTACCAATTTGCATGTGCGGGAAACCTGCTAGGTTGGTAAGCTAGGCTTAGGGTTCGGTTAAAGAATGAAGCGGGTGGCTTGACCGAGGAATTAAGTCACGAGTGAATAGCCGGATAGGTCAACGGAGAAATAGAAATAAAGTGTACGCAAGACCTTAGGGTTTATCTAGGGTTTAATTTTTTTTGCATCTTTGCATTCTTGACAACTATTGTACTTTCTCAGATAGAGACCTAAAAACTTGTAGACATGCTAATCCAATTGGAGGCTAGAGGCATCGAAGGATGGGGGTATTTTATCATCGTGAGCTAGCTTCTCACTCAAAAATTATACCTTGCATGAGAAGCACTGGTTTTCAAAATTTGTGTTCCTTCATGGAGCAAGGGGGGCTTGGCATCTTGGTAGAGCTTGTGGGTGTATTTGGTGTATTCACCTTTGAGGAGGGATTGGTTGCCACAACATTGGAGGAGGGATATTGACACACTTGGAGGAGATGTGGACTCTCAAAGGAGAGTCGTTCTCTCATGTGTAGCACTAGAGGGGGGATTTGATACACTTGGAGGAGATGTGGACTTTTGGAGGAAAGTTGTTCTCACATTGTGCAAGGAGGATGGGGACTTTTTATATTCTTTCATGTTATACAAATGTTTTGCAAGTTTGATAGTTAGTTGATCCATTAATGGAGTCAATTTGGTGTTTTTTGGATGAGCTAGGAGAATTGGTGAAGGTGTTTCATCAAAGTCTCTAGTGTTAAATTATATGATCAGATTTAAATGCACGAAAATTAATTCAAAAATCTACACAAGACACAACAAATACCCTGGGAAAACCCTCCTCTTGAGGGAGAAAAAAACCCAGCCAATAATATCTCTTCTATTATTGAATCTCAACAAGAATGCCACTTATACAATAGGCCGATAAGAAGGCCAACACAAAGCACCACAAACTGATGCAAGTACAGAAACTGTGTGATGCAAACTGCTTAACTATAATCTCAGCCTTCTACTCAGATCTCAATTTGCTCTTGAGATGAACTCGCACATGGATAACTTGAACTGGATATGAATGGATGATGAATGGAGTACAAATGAGGATGTATATATACCAATCAATGGGAGAGACGTGCCTCTTCAAAATAACATGTCGGCCTTATTAAGAAACATGACTTTTAATTTACAAGAAGTCATCCTTCTCAAGATCGCACCTCTTTATTAAATTCGTATCTCCTCCACAAATCAATATTAATTAATGTTTATCAAATGAAGTGACTTTTCATAAATTGCATCCATCAATTAAATAGATGATAGGCTGGCATTTAATGCGATCTGGGCTGGAAGAATTTGCCCGAAGCTGCTTATGAACATCAACACTCCCTCTCAGCTAGGGAGGATACTTCCAGCTGCACAAGACAAATCACCTCATCGTGATGTCTACTATTATGGCTACAACGGACAACCATAAGTGGAAAAGAAGAATATCACCTCATCGTGATATCAAATATCACCTCAACATGATATCAACCATAATGGCTACAACCATGTATGGTATGTACAAGTGTTCATCACTTGCGTGATGTTGTCACCTCAACATGACTTTCACCATGGCTCTCCCAAAGGGTGAAACACAAGTACAAGAAGATCATCACGGACTCTCTCACGTGATGCTGTCATGGAGTCACACACATGACATCCACCATGACTCTCTCAGAGGGTGGAATCAAGGGATTTCACCTCGAACTTCTCTCACAAAGAAGAACTCATTAATCAAGGGATTTCACCTCGAACTTCTCTCACAGAGAAAAACTCGTTACCAAGGGATTTCACCTTGAACTTCTATCACATAGAAGAACTCATTATGGAGAATCACTAATACTGAGACTCTTTCTCAGTTAAGGCTGGATTCTCCACCATACCAAACTTATCTCGAAAGTACACAATTTATTCTAGAG